>JAJHIY020000446.1:22500-85000 GCA_022114975.2 Lampris megalopsis | reverse complement strand
GCAAGAAGGTCCTGGGTTCGAGCCCCAGGGTAGTCAAACCTTGGGGGTCGTCCCGGGTCATCCTCTGTGTGGAGTTTGCATGTTCTCCCCGTGTCTGCGTGGGTTTCCTCCGGGGGCTCCGGATTCCTCCCACAGTCCAAAGACATGTAGGTCAGGTGGATCGGCTGTACTAAGTTGTCCCTAGGTATGAATGTGTGTGTGGCGGCCCTGTGATGGCCTGGCGGCCTGTCCAGGGTGTCTCCCCGACTGCCGCCCAATGACTGCTGGGATAGGATCCAGCATCCCCGCAACCCTGGCAGCAGGATAAGCGGTTTGGATAATGGATGGATGGATTTATATAAAATCTCTCTCTCACCCTTTTTCAAGTGGTGTCTGTCTTCCTTAAGCTTAGGCCCTCTACCAGAGGCCTGGGAGTTTGAGGGTTCTGTGCAGTATCTTAGCTGTTCCTAGGACTGCACTCTTCTGGACAGACACCTGATACTGTTACTGGAATCTGCTGGAGCCACTCTCCCAGTTTGGGGGTCACCGCCCCTAGTGCTCCTGTTACCACTGGGACTACTGTGGATTTCACCTTCCACATCAAATCTAGTTCTTCCTTCAGCCCTTGGTATTTCTCTTGCTTCTTATGCTCTTTCTTCTTGATGTTGCTGTCACTCAGGATTGCTACATCAATCACTACTGCTGTCTTCTGTTCCTTCTTGACCACCACAATGTCTGGTTGGTTAGTCAGCACTTGCTTGTCAGTCTGGAACTTGAAGTCCCACAGGATCTTAGCGCCACCATTCTCAACCACCTTTGGAGGTGTCTCCCATTTGAACTTGTGGACTTCCAGTCTGTATTCAGTACAGATATTCCTGTACACTATCCCAGCCACTCGGTTATGCTTTTCAGTGTACAGTTTCCCAGCTAGCATCTTACATCCTGCTACTACGTGCTGGACTGTCTCAGGGGCGTCTTTGCACAGCCTGCATCTTGGGTCTTGTCTGATGTGGTAGACCCCTGCCTCGACTGATCCGGTATTGAGTGCCTGTTCTTGTGCTGCTTTGATCAGAGCCTCTGTGCTGTCCTTCAGTCCAGCCTTTTCTAGCCACTGGTAGGATTTCTTGATATCAGCCACGTCTTCTATCTGTCAATGGTACATCCCATGGAGGGGCTTGGTCTTCTGTGATACCTCCTCTTCTTCTTCCTCCCCACTTTCTGTCTTCTACTGCCTGAGGTACTCACCCAGCAGTTCATCATGGGGGGCCCTCTTTCTCATGTACTCGTGGATGTTCCTTGTTTCATCCTCGATAGTGACTCTGACACTCACTAACCCTCGGCCCTCATCTTTTCGCTTATCGTACAGTCTCAAGCTGCTGGATTTCGGGTGGAGCCCTCCTTGCATTGTAAGGAGTTTTCATGTCCTGATAGCTGTGGAATTTATCTTCTCCTTTGGCCAGCTTATTATTCCAGCTGGGTATCTGATGACTGGTAGGGCATATGTGTTGTTGGCTTGGATTTGTTTTTCCCAGTGAGATGGCTCCTCAGGACTTGCCTCTTTCTCTGGAGGTATCTGTCTGTAGCTGACCTCCTTGCTGCCTCCTCATGGTTTCCATTTGCCTGTGGAATACCCAGGTACGTGTAACTAACTGTCCTGTATGTTTGTATCCTGCCATCTGGTATTTTAGCCCCTTCAGTCCTCACCACCTTTCCTCTTTTTGCCACCAGTTGTCCAGTCCAAATGACATCCCGATGTCATTGCTGTAGATCCCGGTGAGGTGGATCAGCGATTCAATGTCTTGCTCATTCCTGACATAAAGCTTGATGTCATAGGAGCTCACTGATGGTAACGCCACCTCTGAATCTGTAGCCATATCCATTCTTGATGATCTGACTGAGAGGGTTCAGGCCTATGCAGAACAGCAGCAGGGATAGTGTCACCTTGGTATATGCCACATTTGATGGTTACCTGTGTGATTGTCTTTGCGTTGGCTTCTAGTGTTGTTTTCCACTGCTGCATTGAGTTCTTGATGAAGGTTATTAGTGTCCTGGTGGTTTTGTATAGTGCCAAGCACTCCAGTAAACAGTGAATAAATAAATAAATTGATAGAGATAGATAGATAGATAGATAGATAGATAGATAGATAGATAGATAGATAGATTTGCCCCCTTTCACAAACTAGGACGAAACATCAATTTCTAGAAAGTAGACTTGTCAAAAATATCGATTTCTAATTAATTTATATTTATTTATTTATCTACAATACCAGCACACCTTGCATTCATCACCAGCCTGGCCTAATCTAAGCATAACCTAAGCCGGTCTAATCTCGAATTCATGCAAATTCTCACTTTGCTTACACGCAAAAATCAAAATGGGTTAGAGAGAATACTCAGTGAGCTGATGCATGCGCACACGAGTAGAGAAAAGAAAAACATTCTCTCTCTTTCTCTCAAATAGTAATATACTTAGGTAAAAATTGTTACTGTTTCACCATTTAATTTTCAGTTGGATGGAAATATTGTTTTATTATATAGAAATGGCTTTATAGATCAGTACAAATACGTTTTTGCATTTGGGTCAATAGAAGTTGTCCAGTGAAAAGATTTTCTTACATTTTGAAGCATTTTACCTTGTTGCGGTGCTGAAAATGGTATCAAATATCAAAATATTTACTAGTACTGAATCGTACTTCAAAAGATTGGTATCATGACAACCCTACTACAGACTGAATAGGGAGGTCATGTTGAGTTTGTACGCTCGTTTGACTGTCCCTCTATAAATGCATTGCAGAGGGCGTCCGGGTAGCGTAGCGGTCTATTCCATTGCCTACCAATACAGGGATCAGTGGTTCGAATCCCCATGTTACCTCCGGCTTGGTCGGATGTCCCTACAGACACAACTGGCCGTGTCTGTGGGTGGGAAGCCAGATGTGGGTATGTATCCTGGTCGCCGCACTAGTGCCTCCTCTAGTTGGTCGGGGCACCTGTTCAGGGGAGAGGGGGAACTGGGGAGAATAGCATGAGCCTCCCACATGCTACGTCCCCCTGGCGAAACTCCTCATTGTCAGGTGAAAAGCAGCGGCTGGCGACTTCACATGTATCTGAGGAGACGTGGTTGTCTGTAGCCCTCCCCAGATCGGCAGCGACCAGGACGGCTCAGAAGTGTGGGGTAAAAATCCAAAAAAATATTTGCATTGCAGCAAAATAAAAGACCAACTCAAAGGATTCTTAAGATTGTAATGAATGGAATGTATTGCCCTCTGACTCCTGGCTGCTTCACATTTTCTTGTGCTTCAGTGTGAAGCTCGCCATCGTGAAGGACTCCCACATTACCGTTACGATCAACGATAACATCAGGATAATGGTGCTACTTCACCGCGTGTGGAGGAAAAACTCAGTAAACGTGGACTTCCTCGGGATCTACATCCCTAACGACAACAATTACTCCTCCCTGGTCCACGGACTCATAGGTAGGGACCATTCAACATTACAACAGGTTAATGCTCAACGCCAGTGCATACTCTTTACTTATTTCTGCAGAAGCAACAAATCACACCAATCATTCTTTACCAGCAGTACTGACAACTGAGAATGTGTGTGTATGTGTAACCTTCCAGGGCAGTTTTCTACAGAGCCCGAGGTGAGCGTGTATGATATCCACCAAGGTGCTGACCCTCTGAAGAATGAAGCTACCATGGAGGTGAAGGGGAACAAGTTAGCCGTCACCAGGTATGTGAAGATGACCCCTACAAAACATACCACATAACAAACCCAACTGGTTGTTAATACCGGCAAAACTCGTGTGTGTGTGTGTGTTTCAGGGGCTGGCAAAAGGACTACCGGCGTGATAAGAAGCGCGGCACAGACGTGTACTGCTGGTTCATACACAACAGCGGGAAAGGCTTCATCGACGGTGTCTACACAGACTACATCGTTCCACATCTCAACAGCTTCCTCCAGATGTTCTGAGCATCCGACAGCGAGGCACGCGTGACTGGAGAAGTGCGAGTCGATACTTTAGAAACCTTTATACCCAAATCGCAACCAGACCAGGATTAACCAGTACTTTATTGCTGCTATTAGTTTTCTGGATCAATAAAGCCTCAAACAGTGAAATGCTCTAACCATTTAGGAGGGGGAGTTTAAAAAAAAGAAAAAAAAGTTCAGTGTGAACACGGGCCAGATGAAATGGAATAAAAGCAGAATGAGCCCTGTGAGCTGTAACTTTGAATGAAGTATACACTGTGTCGAAGTGTTATTTTTGGAATGAACTTTGTGATTTTTTTTTTTTTGCTCTCCAAAAATTGTCAAACCACTTCTTTGCAGATGTTTTTTCAGAGAGACAGCCAGTCATTTATGCTTTTATTTTATTCAAGAGGAATTACTCTTTGTAATTGTGAAAAACGATTTGAATGACAACACACAGAAAAATTAAAACAAACGGATCTCAGGGTACTGAAGCGTACCATAATAAGTCCGCATGAGATGCAGTTTGGGATATGTACATACAGGTGTAGAGGTGTACCTCAGGGAAGGTACTCAGACACAGTAGAGTCCTATAACCAGTTAGCTGGTCTATTTAAAAAAAAAAGATGTCTGCGGGGTCAAGCCAGTTTTGAGAAGTCTTCGTAGGCAATCCCAGCCACCGTCTTTCCCTTCATTCGACCCTGAAGACGAGACAAACAACAACACAGACACACCACATACCCTTCTCACGTTAAATGACATAACACAAGAAGAAAAAGGGAACAAAAACACATTTAGTTTTGGCAACAATTTTGTACTCATCCCTTACAGAATCAAGTGTGAGCGTAGCACAGAAGTTCTTCTCGTCTATGCCGTCCAACATGGCCTCTGTCTGCCGGTACTGGCCGTTCAGGATCAGAACCCGTTTACCTGCAAGCCACAGGGCAGACAGAGGGGCGATGCTGTTGAGGTAAATACTGCAACTGAGACTAGCAGATTGTAGGCTGAGGCTCATCTTGTGCCTGATCATCTCACAAGTGTACCTGGTGCAGGAATGACCGTCTCCAGGTGACTCTGGTCCAGTTTCAGCTTGTCTCCGGAGCTGATCACTCTCACCACGGCTGTGTACTTGTCCCGTACTTCCTACAGTAATTCATCCATAATGATTGGTAAACTTCCTAAGGCGGACTTATGCAAGACACCCCTCCCCCCACCTACTCTATATCCACAACACGTTACCTTGATGACTGCCTTCTTCTTGTGGTATTTCTCTCCCAGTCTCTTCGTGACAATTTTGACGACGATGTCCGGCTGCAGCCAATAGTCCGTTCTGACCGACTGCTTCTTCTGCTCCTCCATCTGTTGAAAAACAGATTGTCACTTTTCAGCGCCCTCAGCTGCACTGAAGTCAGAAATGAAAGATGAAAATCGCATGTACAGATGCCTGTTTAAAAGTTTTATCTTGATTGACATTCACAAAAATTAAGGAACAAATAATGTTTGCAGGTCTGACAAGTGGAAAACTCTTGTTAAAGGTAAAGAAATGTTGGCTGTATGGTGTAATGGTGGAAAAAAAAATATTAGCACGATTTACATTCAAACTAATGTCTTTTGATTCTATCTAGCATTGGCATATCAATGAAAATAGCTAATCTACACATATCCAAATCATGAACATTTTCGTAGCGGCTCACTCTTAGGGCCCTGACCGTCGGCCAATGTTGGGCCATCGGTGAGCATCTATGACCCTAGTTTTTGCGGTGTGTTCTGCACCGTCGGCACTAGTCAGACCCCTGTTGGCATCTTTCGGCCGCTTCAGTATGTTGAATCGGCGGAGCCCATCGGTGAGAGAGCTCACTCTGATTGGCTGTTCATCTTAGCGAATCAGGGAACCTACGTGCTTGTTTGCCATCGGCTGTAGTCTTTGCGGTGTTTTCAAGTGCTAATTTTTGGCGCAGACGGCAGGCGACATGAGGCAATGCAACAGTCAGCCTTCATCGCCACTAGTCGGTTTGGTGTGTCTGGGTCCTTAATGGTCATTGACGGATACAGCGTTAGTGAGGAAAATGACCCAGGCGTTTACGTCTTCAACAAGCAGCCAGATGCAGGAGAAAAAAGGTAGCTAGCAATGAGACTAAAGAAGTAAAGTAATGCAATGGGGAAGATGCTGAGAAAACAGCATCAGTTTCATTTCAAACTGATGAGAGGTTATTCCCCAATACAAGTATTGCTGTGTGTGTGTCAGTAAATTGACCATGAAAAAAAGTTGTCATTCCAACCGCACGCCTCACCATTGTCACACTTCCCTCATGTATATCCTGCACCACTCCTACATACTGCTCTGCAACTTCCGACTTACTCATACAATACCACACCTCCTCTCTCGGCACCCTGTCATATGCTTTCTCTAAATCCTTCGTGGGTATCTCTAATCAGATGATATGTTGGAGAGTGAGCTAGTGTCCGGAGAGATGTTTCCAGGATGATGCACATGTACATTTATTCTCCACATGTCTCTGTCAAAAGCCATGAGTATTTGAGCGAAATAATATACTCCCACCTATTCATACACTGGTAAAGAGCTTCAGCTAAGTCACAAACCTTTATCCTCACGCACCAGATTCAAACGTTGTGCACAATCAGTGCATGGAGATTCATCTCAGTGTGAGAGGGTAGGAAACTCCAACCTACCTCAATGATCTCATCCAGGGCAGATTTCTTCTTCTTCTCCTTGGACTCTGGATGGGAAGATATCTCTTTCCTCTTGGATGAAGCTCCTGCTTTCAGGGCACTTAAACCCAGGACAGTGCTACAGGGTGTAACAAGAATCAAGCTTTAGACAAATATACACCGAATACATTTCGCTCTATTGGTTACATACCACATTTTCTAACCTGCAAAAGAGTATGTACCTTGGTTTTGAAGGGCCAGCTCCAGAGGAACAGGTGGCCAGGTTGAAGGCAACTGAGGTAAACACACGAAAAGCAAATTAGCGTCCAGGAACACAAATATGACTGTCTAACATTTTCTTAATAGCAAACTTTGACAGATTAGGCTTTAATAAAAAAGTACATGTATGCATTATTTCACGCTGATGTCAGTCAAGTCTTTAGGTCAGTGTAACTGAGTCTCAGTCAAAATCTAACATTACAGATAACCATTGAAGCCATCCCACACCCTTAAAAGATTGAGGAGAAAAACACGCCATATTGTTCTAATAATCACTGTAGAGCAGTGTTTCTCAACCGGGGGTCCGCGGACCCCTAGTGGTCCGTGGTGTAATTGCAAGGGGTCCGTGAAAATAAAATATCTTTAAAAAAAAAAGATCCTATGACATTTATAGAAATAGGATTATTTTACTCAAATGTGACTGAGACCTTTATCTGCCTAAACTATAAAGGGTAACAGGACTTTTTTTCTCTAATTACTTCCTTTTCACAAGTGTCATTTATTGTATTTTAATAAGAGATCTCGCTCCCGTTTGCATTGTTAAAAGTTACTGCATAAAAATTCTGTTGTTACATATATCTGAAAGTTACTGAATACATATTCTGTTTTGTTACATATATCTGAAAGTTACTGCATAAGAATTCTGTTTTGTTAACTATATCTAAGTTACAACTGAAAGCTCTTATTTTTGCCCCAAAGAGTGAATAAATGCTATAATGCAATTTAAAATGCAGTTTCTACTTTTTCTATCAAATTGCAACCCCCCTCCCCCAAGATCAGGTGGAGGGGTCCTCAGGGTAGATCAAAAATACGCAGGGGTCCAGGACCCCAAAAAGGTTGAGAACCACTGCTGTAGAGCAACTTTGATGTTTAGATAATTGCTATACAGCTGTAAGAGGCCCTGTTGGCTTTAATGCTTTAAGTAATTAGCCAGTTCATCCATCCATCCATTATCCAAACCACTTATCCTGCTCTCAGGGTCGCGGGGATGCTGGAGCCTATCCCAGCAGTCATTGAGTGGCAGGCGGAGAGACACCCTGGACAGGCTGCCAGGCCATCACACAGCCGATTATCAATTTACATCATTAATACATTTCAACATAGGAAAGGGCACATGACAGAGTTGTTGCTCTGGCATTAAAAAATAAAACAAAAACAAACAAACCTCTCTCTTCTTCATTTTCTCGCTTGAGCTCTGTGAACACTGGAGCTTCCTGGGAAACAAAGTACAACATGATGTTTGATAGCAATGTATGTTCTGTGCCAAACTAAGCTGTAAAAAGGAAACACATTCTTTATTCAAGTATAGACTCCAAAAATAATAGTAATCAATGTGCCTTGCTGGGTGGAGGAGAGTGGTCCTCACCTCTGGCTCCTTGCCAGTAAGGCCTCGCCGGACCTGATCCTCAATAAACTTGGCGCTTCGCTCTTCATCATCCAGATCCTGCTTCTTTTTCTTCTCCTGCTCTTCTTGTCGCCGAATTGTCTCTGGATCACGGTCGATGTACTGGATGTACCATCCTTTGGGCGTCTCATCGACCTTGCAAAAACCTGGACGTAGAATCAAAGAGTTACTACTTAGTTAAAATAACTTGCAAATCTTTTTTCCTTGAACATAAATAAACCTGATTAACAAACATGGCACAAAAACTGCAGTCTTCAAAGGATATCGGCAGCCTTTTGAATCTGAATGGTGTGTGTTCTCCACAACGGCTCCAAACAATTGTGTTTTGTGTTAAAATGTGACAAATACAATTGTCTGACCTAATGTCAGAGCTTTATTCAATGACTAGACATTCCAAACCATTTGACAATAGACATAATCTTTCTCACATTAGTGGGGGCAATCTTTTACCATGACAAGCTAAACATGGCACAACAAGTGTTTATGCAGAGTACCTGTACAAACTGACATATTGTGGAAAACTGACATATAGTGGAGAATGGCATAAACAGCGTGACACTGTATAGTCACGCTGGTAAACAAACACGTGTACGATTTCTCAACCCACCTTCTTTACCCAGCCACTTGGTAAAGTCTGTAAGCGTCTCCCACTGTGTGGAGTTCATATGGATGTGCTCCCTGTCACTGATGTACTCATTGTAGACAATGTTGTTGTGCACTCGTTTGGTCCCTACAGAAGGAGGAGGAGGAGGAGGAGGAGAAAGGAAACAACGGTTTCTGAGTGTAACCTATACTACATTCAAAACAGAACTACAACGTCCCCATTCATCTGTGGGAGAACCAGCCTCACCAAAGCGTCTTCTGAGCAGCTCCAAAAAGTCACCTTTGAACTCCCTGGGAAAAGACGACATTTGAATATATCCACCCGGTATTATTATACCATATTATTTTAGTTACATTCGCATGAATTGTGCTTACTCTGAGAAATAATCCATGAACTGGTTTGGATTTTCCGAAGCTAATAACAGCTGTCTCTGATGGGACTCAGACATGCAGTGACACTTGAAACCGTTCTGTTGGGGGAAAAAAGGCAAAATATGAAAGAAAAGAAAACAGTCGAAATAAATAAAGACGTGAACACAACACGAAGTTGAACTCACCTCATCCCGGCATTGCTTTTGACACATCTGACAATACCATCTCAACTTCTGAAGACCTTTGGCTTTTATCCTGTTGCTTATCGCCTTGGGACTGAGGAAATCTGCTTTGCCCATTGTGACAAACTAAACAATGAAAGGAGAACGAGGACACTACGCGATCGACCAAGCCAAAAAAAACAAAATATTCCGCACGACTTGCGTGCACAGTGGCGTGCCCCCCGCTACTGAGCTAAACACTTCCGCATGTCTTACGTCACATCTCGCCGTGCGCGTAAAACAACGCGAGAACTTGGTCCGTCTCGCCGCTCACTTGCGCTTGCGCAGTCCTGCGTGTCTGACCTTCATAGAAGTAACCATGTTCGCCAGGACCAGCGCGGCGGTGTTTGTCCCACAATGGTAACGTTTATTTAATCCTCAGATAAACCTTTTGAGTTGCGGGGTGTGTGGGTTTACTTCAGTTATGCCACGAAAACGAAGTCCTCAAGATTTGATGGCGATAAATCCGGTTGTTCATTGGCAAGGACGCGCTAGCCTGCAGGCCGCGACCAGGGTGACAGCAGGCGTCGCGGTGCAGAATGAGTGGCTTGCTAACTTCACCGGCTTAAGCGAAGCTAAATGAACATTCGCCAAATTGACACTTAATTGCTTGTACGCTTAATGATTTTTGGTGAAGTAGCGGTGGATGCTCGTTTCAATGCAAAATGATCATTAGATCCCCTCACAGCTGAGTATACTAGGTACTGCTGTATAGCCACTGCTGTAACGTGCCCCATTGTAGCCCCCTTCCCATAGCGTTGTGTTGGCACGTAAAGTCGCCGTATTACATTAAGCTGGGAATTTCATTTACCTCTCAACGTATGCCAGTTACTAATAGCGTAACAGTTGTTGCAAAAACATGTAAAGAAAAAGAATTGTTTTCTGTAAATGATCCGATCGTATTCTTCCCGTTCGCAGTGGGCAGGTCAGGAACATGGCTACCTTGAAGGACAGTAAGTAGTTTTGTCTGGAAATGTCATTGCACTGTAACTGAGTACATCCCTGTGTGGTTGTGTTGCTTATGGTGAATACGTTTCACTAAGATGTGGGCATGATGAAGCATGCGAGTGATCAATATCAGTTTTTAGATTGTAACGTGGTATGAAGTGTTAAAACGCAGAACTGGTCTTGATTTACTGTACTTTCACATAAGCGATGCATTTAACTAAATCCATGCGTTAGTTAGCACTAACGCATGGATTTTGTAGCACGTGCATTTTTTAAATGATCAACCGAGTTTTTCTATTATTAATATCCGTGCTGGGTATGTTAAGTGGTGTTGTTTTTCTTTAGTCACCATACGGTTGAAGTCCATCAAGAACATCCAGAAAATCACCAAGTCCATGAAGATGGTGGCTGCTGCCAAGTATGCCCGCGCCGAGCGCCAGCTGAAGCCCGCCCGTGTCTATGGCACTGGGGCCCTGGGTCAGTCAACTATGTCTTGACATTTAGGAACTTCACATTTTATCAAAGAATTGGCACAACTGTGATGGCGCAGTGTTAATCTGCTTACAAAGAGAGTCGCTCTTGATAAATCGTGTCTTGAATGAAAAGACGCACGCATGCTGACGATCCGCCATGTTGTGTCTCTGCCCCACAGCTCTGTATGAGAAGGCTGACATCCAAGCACCAGAAGAAAAGGTCGCCAAGCACCTGATCATTGGTGTGTCTTCCGACCGTGGTCTCTGTGGCGCCATCCATTCTGGTGTTGCTAAAGCCATTAAGGCTGAGATTGCCAACCTCACCGGTGCTGGCAAGGAGGTCATGGTGGTCAACGTGGGAGACAAGCTTAGGGGCCTGCTGCATAGGTACTAGAAGAAAAAGATCCTCCATATCCTTTTTCTGGTAGCGTGGCTCAAGAGGATGATTTGGTTTGAATTAATTTTGACTTGGATTTGGCCTTGGGTCAAGAATTTGAGCCCTCTTTTGCTACAGAGTAAACTTATATTAAATTTCCCCAGTGACAGGTGAGCTTTACCATCATGTAGCTAGCATTTCATGTCAAAATGCGTGTTAGTGTGATTTCCTTTTTTCAACTCTGCTGATGGAACAATTATTGCCAATATAAACAACATGGGTTTTGATGGGAAGTTCTGTTCAACCCATCTTTGACATAAGTGTAAACCAGTTTGCACTTCTACTTTGCCATAGTAAAAAGTTATTTAACTTTTACATGATTACATTTCCAAAACATTTTTGGAGTAGTTGCTTTGTTGTGTGATGCATGTGTCTGGCAGAGTTAATTGCTCAAATGCAAATAGCTTAATGTTGAAATGTATTTTTTTTTCAATAAGTTTGTCCTTATGAATCATTTGATTTCAAATGAGTTACAAGTCAGCTGTATAATATGTATATAGCACAATAAATTACTTGTACGTGCCATATGACCATGACTGAGGTTCTCATGTCATGGCCATAGCAGTAGTGCTGAGTTTGCCACATGGAGGTGGTAGTATTCAATATTTGTTGTTGGTGTTGTAACCTCCAGTGAACCCTTAGAATTTTTTATTTTTTAAAATGTTTTTTTGGACATTTATCAGAATCGGAATACTTTATTTCTCCCCGAGTCGAAATTGAGTAAGACTTCACATCATATTTAAGACTTCACATCGTCTTGGTAAATGTTGAATATGAGTCGAGGTGATTATTCTTTTTTTTTTTATGATCATGCTCAAACTGTCTCATCAGGACTCATGGACAGCACATCATGCTGAACTGCAAGGAAGTGGGCCGCAAGCCTCCCACCTTCAGTGATGCCTCCATCATTGCCACTGAGCTGCTCAACTCTGGATACGAGTTTGATAAAGGGTCCATCATCTTTAACAGATTTAGGTTTGGAGAGCCATGTGTTTCTTCATTTTTCAGTTTACCATGATGTGTAAAATGATTTGGAGCTGTACATCAGTTTTTTGTGATCAACTGTAGGTCTCTCCTTCCTCTTCATGCAGGTCTGTTATCTCATACAAAACAGACAAAAAGCCTGTGTTTTCCAATGATACCGTTGCCAATTCAGGTATGTTTGTGATCCAGGACATAATGTAAATGTCAAACTGAATTTTGAGAATTTAAAAGGAGAAAAAAAAATCTCTTGACGTTCATCAATGCAAAATTTCTCTTCCCCACCTGACAGAGAATATGGGCATATATGATGATATTGATGCCGATGTCCTGAGGAACTACCAGGAGTTTGCCCTGGTCAACATCATCTACTTCAGCATGAAGGAGTCCACCACCAGTGAGCAGAGTGCCAGGATGACCGCTATGGACAGCGCCAGCAAGAATGCCTGTAAGGACTGTTCATCACCGTCATCACAACTGCTTGCGTCTCCGCCATCCCATCTTTCAGTGACATTTTCTCTAATGTTACTTTTGACTTGCAGCAAATGCCAGTAGTTTTATGCTTTTTAAGACCTTAGATATCAAGTGAAATGTTGTGCTAGAGGATTTTTTTATTTTTTTATTTATTTATGATTTTTCCCTTTTTTCTCCCAATTTAGTGGCCAATCGATCCCTATTTTAGTTCAAACACCCACCCTCGTACTGCATGCGTTCGCCAACCGCATCTCTCTGGCCTGGCAGTCTCGAAGGAGACGCCTCGCCACCTTCGTGACAAGGCGAATCCAGGCCGAATCACTGCTTTTTCCGACACACACAGAGACGCATTCATGTGACGAACACAAGCCGACTCTGCCCCCCTCCCGAAGACAGCGTTGCCAATTATTGCTGCTTCATCGAGTCCGGCCATAGTCGGATCTGACGAGATCGAGGCACGAACCCCGGTCCCCAGTGGGCAACTGCATCGACACAAAGCCGATGCTTAGACCGCTACACCACCGCGGACCCAGTGCTAGAGGGTTTAAATTGTTTCAGAGGTCTTCTACGATGTAGCTCATGAAAGGTTTTTAACTTACAGAAGACCCCTTAAGGTTGGCGCTTTGGGTCAATGTGAAACTTGGATTTTTTTTTTCCCTACCTGGATGTGACTGGCTTGAACAATCTTAAAAGGAACTTGCAGAAACCCGTAGTTGTCCTGAAGAAGGGTGTCTCACATCGTGGGCAAAGCGTTTTTATTACTCATTGTCATTAGTTTTGTATTTTCGTCCCCAGTGCAGTATAATTCATTTGGTCCTGCAATATCTTTTAGTGCTGGTTATATTTAGTTCTAACGGACCGTTTCTCCCCGTAGCTGAGATGATTGACAAGCTGACCCTCACCTTCAACCGTACCAGACAGGCTGTCATCACCAAGGAGCTCATTGAGATCATCTCTGGAGCCGCTGCTCTGTAAGTATTTTCAAAATCCCTATTATCTCCCTTTCTGTCATCTTTTTCCTGTCCTTTCTCCTCCACTTCTTTTTTTTTTTGTTCTGCTCACAATGGCCCCTCTCTCTTGGCTTGTGCTGTTCATTTTCAGATTTCCTATGAATGTCTCCCACCTTTTTTTTAATTCCTTATTCATTCCACTAACTTTTTTGACCTCAAGACCTTTTTTCTTCTTCTTTTTTTGTAAAAGCTTTCCCTCAAATAATGCATGTCATTTAATTTCCAAAAGCCCTCCAATTCTTTCATTGCTAATTCTCCTTTCTGACCTGATCTGCTCCCTCTCACCCTTTGGTGAACCCAGGACCTGAGGCAGGTATTAACAGACGAGGTAACTTTCTTCAGGAAGTAGATGGGCGTCGTAACCTTAACATCCCTTGCAGGCTAGCTGGAGATTATCCGTTGTAGTTGTGTGTGACGCTTAAATTCCCGTTTTGGAGAATTTAGACTAGATTCCTCTTAGGTTTTCATTTTGTCTGCCATCGTCCTCAACTTTGGCTTTAAGGGACTGTTTTGGTAAGCCATTCTTACTTTTCCATTTTCTTGTGTCTTTGCAGATAATTGGGCGAGAGGTCACCCCATTTTTTTGTTGCCAGGGACTCTGGTATATGTGCTTCAAAGTACTTCAGACGGCTGTCGTCAAGAGTTTATGAACATTTGTGTCTCTTATTTGTAAAATACATGGAAAAAATAAACCTCCTACAGAGAAAATGACCCCTTTTCAGTTGTCCCATCTGTTTTAACTCCCAATAAATGCTTACGACCATAAGAACATGAGTGTTGAGTGGATGCTTTGACCCACATCCAGTTTATGGAGCTATGCTATTTATGTTAAAGTTGCCTTACCGTCAGTGAATGTAAAAGTTACTTTTATGTATGTAATGGAAGTAATCAACTGAAATGGAGTGGAGCGGTGTAAAATCCCGGTTACCATCATGGACAACAAACTGACATTTGGAGCGGTCAGTGAGTGCATGCCCAATGTCGGTCGAGGCTGCTGTTTCCAGGCTCAGGAGACTGGATGTGAATGAGTCGGTCCTCAGTGCGTGTTACACTTGCCTCGTTGAGTCGGTGCTGACCTTTAGTTAAGCAGCATGGTATGGCTCTTTCAGCAACATCTGGAAGATTAGGCTGGGGAGGGGGATATTGCAGAGTGGTCAAATCAATAGGGAAGAAAGCGAAGGCGCTTTATAAGGAGACCACATTCAAGAAGGCTATAATGGCTCTTCCAAAGCATCCCTTAAATCCTCACTTGGAGACTCTTCCATCAGGGGGCAGGCTGAGGTCTTTACCAGATGCTGAAACAGCTTTGTGTGGATGCTAAATAACAGCGACACAAATTATTACAGCTTATTAATGTTTTTACTACATTAGTGAAGTACTATAATATTGTAATAGTATAGTATGATAGCATTAATAAAGTATATTAAGGTTAGAATATTAGTATGATTTACATATAATCATTATGATATAGTTGAATAATTAAGGTGTTTTTGTTTATCTGCCTCAGACTTGACATAACAGAAGATATTGAGCTCCGTTTGGAAAAATAAAGTCATGCCATTCTAAAATAAATTATTGGTGTCATGATTAACAGCACTTTGTTGTTGTCAGGCTGTGGAAATTACTCCAGGATCACTGTTTTATTTAAGATACTTTTTTTGCCATATTTTAGCCCTTATTCCATAGGATGTTGACTGGATAGAAAACGGGGAAGGGGGAAGACAGCAGGGGAAGAAGTCAAGTGAATACAGAATACACTTTGTCATTTGTACATACATACAATGAAATTCACTCTGCATTTAACCCATCCTAGCTGTGTAGCAAGGAGCAGTGGGCAGCCGCTGTGCAGCACCTGGGGAATGGTTTACTATTGGTTTACCCTTTCCGGGTACTGACAGCTGGGTAGACTGTCCACGGGGATTTGAATTCAGAGTTACCTTCTCCTAGCCTTTGCCTAAAGAGGCATCAACCCACAAGGCAGTAGGTGGATTTGAAATCAGAGTTCCCTTCTCCTATCCCAATGTGTTGGCTGGACTGGGCACCATGAGAAGTACCATACAGGCATGCAGGAGGACCAGATCTATCAGTAGGGACGTTGTCCTTAGCCAAAGGGCCCTTGCTGTGGTAAGGTGCTACCCCTCTACAGCCTGCGGTTGCAGTTTAGCGTCTTACCCAGGACCTGAAGTGTGCAATACGGGATTCGAAACCATGACGCTATAATTACATCTTTGCATCATACGGTGTATGTAGAAAAACTTGTTTTGCGCCGTTTGCAGCACTTTCGACTGGAAACGGACGAGGTTTCCCACCTGAAATTTGCCAATATGATAAACTCGCTGAAATCCAATTTTTCAAAGGTTCTGAACCACCGCGACTACTAGAGGTTCGTAATCATACACTCATAACTAGGGTTGGGTATTGGCAAGGACCTCGCGATACGATATGCAACACAACACATGGGTCAGGATACAATTGTATCACGATACATTGCGATACGATACATATTGCGATACATTGCAATAGTCTAAATAACACTGAACATTTAAAAATGTAGCTTAAAATACTACTTGCTGATTACCACCTGGGTAGTCTTAATATGTATGTCACATTACATTTTGACAACTCGGTGGACAAATTGAGTCAAAACTAATTCAAAATTTTCCATTCCTGTTTATTAGAATGGTATTTGCGTTGCACAGTGCACACTGTCACTGAACACACTGAACTGAAATGTAGACGCCATAACATCATATGAAAATAAAGTGTGCATATTAAGTATTCTCGTTGTGTCACAGAACACACTGAACTCAACTGCATTGTAGACGCCACAACATCAAAAATAAAGTGCATATTAAGTAAGCCTTATTGCGTCACTGAACACATTGAAAAGCGCTATCTAAAATCTAACTTAATTGATTGATTGATTGAACTGAAATATGTTTAAAATGTGAATTTACGATACAAGGGGCTGAAAAATCAGTTAAGTATCGGGAAAACTATGGCGACAGAATAGTGCCAAAAAGAACTCGCGCGATAAAACATGCATTCGGGCGTATTATATTATTTCACACACGTAGATATTAACTGCGAGCGCGCAAATTATCTCTGTGCGCGCGCACTCAGAGGAAACTGCTCCCCGAGCGAGGAAAAAAATGCTGCGAGCGAGGAGGAATCTGTGACCAGCGCGCCAAACAACCACTCGAAAATCACTCCGCTCTCTCGAAGTTGATTTCTGCTCGCGCGAAGTGAATTTCTGCTCTCTCGCTCGAAACTTAAGGGGCGGTATTGGCACTGTGAGGGAGGGAACAAGGGGCGGTATTGGCACTTTGGGGGAGGGAACCAGGGTCGGTATTGGCACTGTGAGGGAGGGAACCGGGGGGGGGTCGGTACTTGCTCTGCTGTGATTGGTCGTTTCTGAAGAGCGAGATTTGATTGACAGCCCTTTTCTCATGGAAGTCTGCTGAAACGAAGAAGACAACGGCGTTTGGGCAGAGGTTCCTTCAGGTGAGAAACCCTTGGCTGAATTCGGGCATTTGTGATGAACGAAAACAGTGGCTTGTGTAAAATTTCATCTAAGTATGTTTCTGAGAAATATGTTATTGTAGCTAAACATCAACATTAGTCTTTGTATAGTCTATAACGTTATTAGTTAGTCCATAACGTTAACCATAGCTAGCGCTAGCGAATAGCTAACGTTAAATTACAGTGTATATGTCAGGTTAACAAAGATTTTTGACAAATGACCCTAATTATTGTTCTATTATATTTAAAGTTGAAATTTTCAAGAGAAATCACTTCTCACTACTATTTTGCTTCACTTCCCTTCATTTGTCAAAAATGATTTTTAACCTGACATAGGTTAACATTAGTTAGCTCCATGTCTGGCTGGCAACAATGAATATTACGTTATTAACTGAACTACATTAAATAGATATTATTAAATATTATTTTAGAAACTTGCTGGTTGTGGCATTGGTCAAAAGTTGATGCATGTTCTTACGCATTTCTCCCCACCCCTCATGTTTGTGCCCTCAAACTCATAGATTTCACCGAGCTTCTGTACTAGCAGCAGCATCTAGAATGGAGGTAAGTCGGTCAGCTGTACCACTTAGGTTAGGCTACCTACCTATGTATTAAATATCCATTGTCAAGCTGTAATATTGGAGAGTGAAATTAACTGCCAATGGAATTACTGTATGTTCACACACACTGGAATTACTGTATGTCCACACTCACACACAAACACACACCTTGTGTGTCACAACACACATTGAAATGATTCATTGTTGAAATATTAGCATGTCCTGTAATGTAGTTTTAGCTTGACTTTATGTATTTATTTTTTCACTTTCATTCTCTCTTCTCAGGACACCATTAGGAGACAAATCCTGACCCGGCTCCTGTCCAAATTTGAACTGGGACTCACAAGAGAGCCTATCGATTTGGATTATTTTGAGTTTATGTGTAGGCAGGAGTTGTATTTGTGCAACGCGCTGTCAAGGCATGTTGATGTACCGACAGACATAGTACAGGCCCTAGAGAACTTTTTTAGGCATGTGAAGGACCACCTTGAGAGGCAACACACTGGTAGTGTCCAGCCCGATACAGTACCTGGGGAGGTGGGGCGTCCCAGGTTTGATATTGATAGGAAATGCTTGGAGGAAGTCCTGGAGCTAGACCTCCCTGTTCCCTGCATCGCAAAGATGCTCAGTGTGTCAAGGAGGATAGTGTTTAGAAGGATGAATGAATTTGGTCTTTCTGCTAGACGTTACCCTGAAATTGATTATGAGGAGCTGGATAATGTTGTGCGGACCATAAAGAATGAGATGCCAACTACAGGCTACCGCATGGTTAAGGGGAGGTTGCGGTCTATGGGTATCCATGTTCAGTGGAGGAGAGTGGCTGCATCATTGCACCGTGTAGACTCCCTGGGCATTCTCTCAAGACTGTGAGGCCTACGCTGCATTTTGCGAAGGACCTACTCTGTCAGGGGCCCCCTTTCTCTGTAGCATGTGGACACAAACCATAAATTAATCAGGTTGGTACTTATGAATAATAATAGAATGGTATACATGTATAGGCTATTTATTGTGCTGGTGTAGTAATTACAGTCCAAACTTTGCTCCTAAGGTACAACATTGTGCTGTTTGGAGCAGTGGATGGGTACTCCAGGAAGGTAAATTATCGTTTTGTGTAACATGGTTTGTCTCTTGAAGCTAAAAAGATATTTTTGGTAATGTATTGTGCATGACTGCCTGAAACTTACCATAACTTAAAAGAATTTGCATTGTAATTTTATAAAATAGATAATGTGCCTCAATGCTGCCACCAACAACCTGGCTTCAACGGCATTTGCTGCCTTCAAGCAGTCTACGGAAAGATATGGCATTCCCTCAAGGTAAACCTTTTTTTTTAAATGTGAACATATTTGGCATGGGATCAGAAAGATCCACTTCATTTTGATCATTTCAGTTCAGTTCTTCACCTTAATACTTTCCTGTAAGACTGAATTTTATGTGCTCAAAGCTATGTGGAGAGGTAAATGTTAAGTAGAGGTTGTAATGGGTCTCTTGTACTTGAGTCGGTTGTATGGCACTATCAATGTTACCAGGGCACAAGTTGCCACAATAGTGTCACCCTCTTTCTAGGGATGGGTCGGAGCCTTTAAAAAGCTGACAGACTGTTGCCATGTATGCTGTATATTAACTTAATACACAAACACTGGTGTTCAGTGGTTTGGATGTTGAGATGTATGCAACGATTAGTCGACATAATCGACGACGTCGATCATAAAAACTCGTCGACGCAGAATTTTTGCTTCGACGCATCGTATAAAAACAATCAGAGCCAGTAACGTTAACTCAAAACCGCACAAATGTTCATTTGTAACTGCAATGCCCTATAGGAAGTGCTGGGGGCAGTATCGCTTCCATCGTCTGATATAATTGCATTTTGCATGAACGACGAAGAGAAGAAGAAAGCGTATGAACGATGGCGGAAAGGAGAGCGAATGAGGCTAATGAAGAGCAAAAACCAGCGAGACCGAGACTATCAAAAGTCTGGGAGTATTTCACAGATGACAAGCCAAAGAAGTCAGTTAAATGCAGAATATGCAAAGCCGAATTGGCATTCCACAGCAGCACTACGGCGATGCACGAGCATTTGAAACGCAAGCACCCTGGAGCCACGATGATTGCTACTTCGGATCATGGGTAAGTTTAGCTAGTTAGCCACAGTATCGTAATGTTTACGTTAGCTTAAGTTACATGTTGGAAAACACAACGTCTCAAGGGTGATGCTTGCTAAGCGAACGCTATTTCAGTTATGTGGATTCTGCGTATCCACCAACGAGCTGTATGTAATGTCGCGGGACTGGGTTTAGATGTTCTTATATTAAGTAGTTGGAGGCTGGGAATTATGGTGCGACAACACAGTCTCTGGCGTTAATTAGCCGGGCTAGGCTACGGGTTTAGCAACCCACCTTGCACTGCTCCTGCAGTCTGCAGACGATGACGGACGCTGGCTAGCCTGGCTGGGATGGTCTCACTCTGCAGACACTCGCACTGTCACTGGCTGCACACTCTGATCTCTCTCTGGGGGCTGGTAATCACTCTTACTGGTTCTATTATGGTCGTCGCTGGTTAGTCACTGTCTAGCGTCAGCTCAGTCGAGGTGTAGGAGTCAGGAATGTTACGTCTGATCGCTAACACGTTATGCTAAGCTAACACTGTGTGACAGTCTGTAAACCACTATAACAACTAACCCACGCTGTGCTGTGCAATGGATAACAATAGGCAGCACGCACGCATTCCTAAGTCTCTTCTCATTGGCTAACAGGGTCTCGCGTTACTTTAGTCAGACTGTCTGTCTGTCACTATCTGTCAGGGAGCTGTCCCGCAACACTACCCCCCCTTTAGATTGTTGAGTCCCTTCAACATAAAGATAAAATAACTCTGGGAACTAGAGTCGGAATTACACCCGGGACAAAACACCCGGCACACAACTAGGCCCGGAACTAAGGGCGTCAAAATAAACTGGTTGGGTGGTCACTATTAAAGTAGGACTCCTGTGACTAGCCTAGTAACCCCCTAAGTCAACTAGTCACGTCCGTCAAGATCAGTCTCGAACAGAGTCCCGGAGCCAGGCAGGCGGCCGGACTGGTCTGCCCCGTCTAGTGGTGGGGAGGGGCAGGGGCTCAGCAACGTCTGCTTCGGCTCCCTCTGGGTCAGGGGCGGAAGACTGCCCGCCTGGAACACGGGCTGCGGCCTCTCGGCGTCGAGTAGTGGTCGGCTCCCCTGGAGAACTGCTGGCAGCCAAGGGCGGAGACAAGGAGGGAGACACCTGGGCGCTCGTGGGGCTTTCATGGGGCTTTCGTGGGGCTTTCGTGGGGCTTTCATGGGGCTTTCGTGGGGCTTCCGTGGGGGGGCCCGATGTGTCATCTTCCTCATCGGGGAACACGTCTTCCAGACGTAGGTCGAGGTCGTCATCGCTCTCGAACCCCTGATCCTCCGCCAGTCCACCGATATCCTCCTGTCGCTCAATCTCTTTGTCGTCCGCTGCCTCTGTTTCCGGATCCTCGAGGTCTTCTCCTGGTGTACTCGGCAGGTTCTCTCCTGACGCCGGAATCTGCAGCAGTGCGTGCCGCCTCCGCTGAATCCAGATGGGTACTTCCTCGGCGAGGTAGGGCAACAGTCGGTCATGGTGGAGGACTCTCTCCTTCCTGCCCTCTTGGACACGGTACAGGACGTTTCCCATCTTCTCTGTTATGAGTGCCGGGCCTCTCCACCGTGGCTTCAACTTTGGCGATTGGCCCTTCTTTCGCGCGTCGTCCCTGACATACACCAGATCTCCGGGGTGGAATGTGTCTTGACGGGCCCGCAGATCGTGGTCTTTCTTGCTCCGGAGTTGAGATGTACGGAGACGCTCACGTGCCAGTTCGTGGATGTCTAGCATGTTGGCTTCCAGGTCAGCAACATATTCGGCTGGGGGACTACGATGGGCGTTGGCCTCCTGCACCCGTAGAGTGAGTCCTTGGGGCTGGTGGACTTCACGGCCAAGCATCATCCGGTTCGGCTCTAGGGACGGGGTTTCCTCTGCCTCAACCAACACGCCCAAGCAAACACCTCTCCTTAGGGTCACTTCGCGGGGCGACAAGTTGCATAGTCGCACAGGGACTCTCTTGGCAACGTCGACTACTACACTGCCTGAAGAGACTCCTTCTGCAAGGCCAGTGGGCTCCAGGACGGCAGAAATTCCTGGCTTTGGGCCTTCCACTAGACCCCAGACGTCGCGTTCGCTCTCCGCTGGTAAAGTCGAGGGGCACTCCAGCAGTACTCTGGAAACCGTGTACTCTCCTAGCGACCTGCCTATGACGACAGTGCCGATCGGTTCTCCATCAACGTGTACTTGTCCTCCGACCGAAACTGTGACTCTGGCGGCTAGCATAAAGTCCAGACCCAGGAGAAAGGGGTCGCGGATGGGTGCGACGTAGACGTCCCAGTCCTTGGTCTTACGGCCCAAGCGGATGGTGACTCTATACTTCGGAGTCTCGGTCATTTCTTTCCCCTCCTCCGCGTTCCTCAGGACGGCAGTCCCCACACTTGGCTGACCAGCTAGCTCCAGCTGACGGAAGGTGTCTTCAGACATGACGGTCGCCTCCGCGCCGGTGTCCACAACGCACTTGAGTTCCAGTTTGTTGACCGTGATGGGCACTACCAGACTAGGACCATCTCCTGCTGCTCGGTTTATGCGGGGTGCTGGCTGGCTATCGGCCTTTTCCTTGACGTGAGGGCTCGGTGAGCGGGAGGTGCAGTCTCGTTTGAAGTGGCCCTGGCCTCCACACTGGTAACAGGAGCCTCTAGGGGTGGCGCCCGGACTCGGTGATTGGTAACGCCGCTGCCCATTAGTGCTGCTCGCCGGCCGCTCTAGAGTTCTGCCCCGTTCCTCCTTCTTCTGTTCGGCTGTGTCGGATGTCAGCTGCGGGGGGGACGGTTTCCAGGAACGCCGCATTTCCTGCAGCAGCGCCGCTACCTCGGCTTTCAACTCCTTGATGTCAGCATTTAGGTCGGACTGCGTCGCGCCGGTGGCCGTCGATGTCGGGTTTGGCGCTCCCCCTTTACGCTCCGCTGGAGTACTGGTGACAAGGGGTTTGGGATGGTGACTTCTGTTGTGGCCATCCGCTACTGGGCCGACATTCTCCATTCCCGGGGGCAAAGCATATTCACGGGGTCTCACATCCGGTCCGTCTGGACGGGGGACCAGTGGAGTAGTTAACTCCATGTCCTGCACCTCCAATGTTGTAATGCTATGACTGGCTCCATGGCCACTATCAAAGCCCTCCTGATAGCCATTGAATGGCTGCGGGGAACTAGGGAGCGGGTGGAGTCCCGTGCTCAATTGCTGCACAGCGGGAGGTTGGGGATGTGGCACAACTCGCCCGACAAGTACCCCTTTAAGCATGCACTTCACCTCCTCCATTGATTGTTCCTGCTTTTCTTGGTTAAGGAGGGACCGCTCAAACATTTGGGCTAGACGACACATCTGCTTTTCCATTTCGCTTTCCACAGCGCTATCCTCTCCCCCCCCTACAGCACCGTGCTCCACGTGCTCGATCTCCTCAGTAGGTTCCAACATCATCTAGATCACATGCAACGATGGCCTTGATAAAGTGCTACTGCACGTAATTAGCCGGTTGCTAGTTAGCAAGGACGCTAACGTAAATAGCAATAGCACCGCTATTCTGTATGGAGACAGAATGCAATCCAATTTCACCACTTCTGAACACCACTTGTCGCGGGACTGGGTTTAGATGTTCTTATATTAAGTAGTTGGAGGCTGGGAATTATGGTGCGACAACACAGTCTCTGGCGTTAATTAGCCGGGCTAGGCTACGGGTTTAGCAACCCACCTTGCACTGCTCCTGCAGTCTGCAGACGATGACGGACGCTGGCTAGCCTGGCTGGGATGGTCTCACTCTGCAGACACTCGCACTGTCACTGGCTGCACACTCTGATCTCTCTCTGGGGGCTGGTAATCACTCTTACTGGTTCTATTATGGTCGTCGCTGGTTAGTCACTGTCTAGCGTCAGCTCAGTCGAGGTGTAGGAGTCAGGAATGTTACGTCTGATCGCTAACACGTTATGCTAAGCTAACACTGTGTGACAGTCTGTAAACCACTATAACAACTAACCCACGCTGTGCTGTGCAATGGATAACAATAGGCAGCACGCACGCATTCCTAAGTCTCTTCTCATTGGCTAACAGGGTCTCGCGTTACTTTAGTCAGACTGTCTGTCTGTCACTATCTGTCAGGGAGCTGTCCCGCAACAGTAACATTAGCTAAACAGCACCAAGCTTGCAGCATAGCACACTACAGCTTAGAGTTGTTTAGCTCCGTCATTTATCACCGAGTGTCGTGTTTTTGCAGACTGGAGTATTAACTAGCTAAGTTAAGATTGCTAACGTTAGCTAAATGTTAACGAGTTCTAACATTCACTGACTCTGCAGTAACTTACTGCGCTATGGGCTCTAGGTTTATTTTTTTTCAGTTGAAAAAAAATGAACTTTTTGGGCTAAAGCGCAGGCAAGACTGCAGAGACGGGGAATGTTAGCACCATCTAACATTAGCTAGCTATCTTACTTAGCTAGTCAATCTGCAGTCTGCAAAAATACGACACGGTGCTAACGTGAGCTGTCTGTAGCCTAGACAGTCAACTAGCTTTCCCAGTGCGCTCTAATCAGCTGTAGCTTGTCGTAGCGTTAGCCCGTTAGACTGGGTTGGAGCATATCAATAATTCAGTTGTAAGATATTTATTCATTTAAATGGTTTAATTGGTATTAGGCAGTACACTAAGATAAACTGATACCATAGCCTACAACTTGTGATGATAATTAATACAGCTTTCCGTTTTGTTCTCTTTCTATTTTAGTACTAAGCAAAGGCGTGTGGATGAGTTCATCCTGAAGAGAGGCTCATGCACCCCTAAAATGGCTGGAGTCTTAACAGAGAGCATCCTCAACATGCTCGTCAATGACATGAGACCAATATCCATGGTTGAAGATGGGGGATTTAAGCAGATGGTCACCACATTCCATCCAGGTTACACCTTACCTTCCAGAACTCATTTTACTAAGCTTATGGAGGGAAAGTATGAAGCTACTTTTGGTAAGGTTAAAGATGCTCTTAAAGCAACCAAGAACAAGATTGCCCTGACAACTGATGCCTGGACCAGTGTCGCGACAGAGGCATATCTTGGCATCACCTGTCACTTTATAAGTGATGACTGGGAGCTCACTAGCTTCTGCCTTACAACCATGCCACTCGAAGAACGGCACACTGGACCCAACATTGCTGCATGGATTGAGCAGGCTGTGAAAAGGTTTGAGATCCCTCCAAGCAAGACTGTGGCAGTTGTTCATGACAATGGCTCCAATGTCGTACTGGCTGCAAACATCTTGCAGGAAAAACATGGGTGGGTGTCTATCCGCTGTGCAGGCCACACTTTACAGTTGGTGATCAATCGTGCACTGAAACACCCTCAGATCAGTAAAGCACTGGGAGCAGCGAGGTGTCTCGTCGAGCACTTTAAAAGGAGCGAACTGGCTTCAAGCAAGCTTAAGACAAAGCAGAAACAGATGGGGACCCCGGAACACAAACTTGTCCAAGATGTCTCTACCAGGTGGAACAGCACCTATTATATGGTGACTCGCATACTGGAACAGAGATGGCCACTGACTGCGACTCTGTCTGACCCGGCAGTAACACAGAGAGGGAAACAATACCTAGACCTCAAAGCTGATCAGTGGACCCTGCTAGATGAACTGGCCAAAGCTCTCCAGGCCTTTGAATGTGCCACTGTCTACTTGAGTGGTGAAAGCTATGTGACAGTCTCCGCCCTGCCTCCACTAGTCAGAGGGCTTTTGAAGTCCACCCACACTGCCTATGATACAGCTCCTGTGCAGGCCTTCCAGGCGGCTGCTTCAGAGGAGACCACTGCACGCTGGTCAAGAGAGGTCACCATCACAGATGATGACCCAAGCAAACAGATCATTGCAGCTGCACTAGACCCACGATTTCGAAAACTGAAATTCCTGACACCAGAGGAGAGGTTCAGTGTTCAGAATAAAGTACAAGCTCTGGCCCTACAGTCCAAGGATGGAAGTACTGTGAATAACCAGCACACCAGTGGGAATGAAGAAGCCACAGCAGCATCAGCTGACAAGGATGCCAGTCTCAGCTGAGGGAACTACAAATAGGTCTGTTTCAGCTCTCGATTCACTGCTTGGATGTGACTCAACAGACAGTGACAGTGAGACCAATGATGAACAGGATGCGCGTAACCAAGCGATCAGTAATGAAGTGCTGATGTACTTCGGAGAGCAGCCCTTGTCAAAGACAGAAAGTCCCCTGTCTTGGTGGAAATTGAATGAGGCAAAGTATCCAACCCTTGCATCACAAGCCAAGTCGTTTTTGTGTATTCCAGCTACTTCTACTCCCTCTGAGCGTCTCTTCTCAGCAGCTGGGAACATCGCCTCAAAGAAGAGAGCCAGCCTCACTCCAGAGCACGTCGACATGCTCACGTTCCTGCACTGCAATTTAAAGTGTTTATGAACTGCAGGAGATCAGAGTAAGACACACATATACACACACACAGCTCCTCTCACTCACACACAGCAAACAAAAGACCTACAAGTCTGTCTGAGCTGACTCATTCTCCCCTCCTGTTGGAGATGGTGGAGCCTAGTGAGTGGATCCACGTCCCCCTCCTGGACCAGGTTAACAGCCCCATCAGAACCACAGTGCTGGGGCAGAGGCTGCTATTTTGAGTTACTTTTAAAACATTATTTGCACATTATCTTTACGTTTTGACTTGCACTTTAATTTGTATTATTTAATTTATTTATTTTGTTTTTATTATGATTGATAATGCATTTACTTTCATTTGTATTATTTAATGTATTTATTTAGTTTTCATTATGATTGATGATGCATTTGATTAAACAAGTAGCTCCAAAACAAGTTCCAAATTCAAATGTTTCATGAGTCATTATTTTAATTCGCTATGGGATCATGTTATGTTAAGGCAGAGAGACACAGGGCGACATTCACAAGTGTGCAGACTTAAGCATGTGCGGTAAAACGTGCACTGGAGCCCGGAAGAGGATCCGCGCCCTCAGGAAGCAGAGATGGAGGGTGTGAAAGAAATAATCGTTAGATTAGTCGACTAATCGAAAAAATAATCGACAGATTAGTCGACTACCAAAATAATCGTTAGTTGCACTTGACATGTTTACACAAATCTGACAAAACTTGTCACAAACTTTGCCATTTTGCACTACTTTATCTCCTCTGCATCATAGGGTCAGAGGTGATCAAGGCATTGAGAATGTTGACATTGCCAGGTTTATGTTCACTATGCGGGGTACCGACACGGGAAGCTTCATGTCAGGAAAAAGCGTTCACAACCAAAGGTTTGTCATGTCTGCCTTGTTCATTAATTCTCTATAACAGTGCACCTCAGCGACCATTGTGCCTTACTTATTAAAATTCTTCTGGCTGTTGTACATTTGGCAGGGTTAAAGAGATTGTATTTGTCGTTGTCATTAGAATCGAATGTCTGTGGCAGGACGTGAAGACCTGTGTCACCTCCAAATACTACAATACGCTTCGGAGTCCGGAACAGGATCAGTTGCTGGATGTTTCTTCCACAGGTTCGAACCAAAATCACTTTTACAGAGCTTGTCTGAAGAGTATTGCTAATGGCGTGAATAACATTGTCAAAAAAGGTTATTTGGTTCTAAAAACATTTATATGTGACTATTGTGCTATTTTGTGTTAGCCTTGATGCAAGCAGTCTTCAGAGGCAAAATTAATTTGAAATGTTTGACTGCCAGTACTGGCTAAAACCTAACCTTCATATTACCGAGACAGTGGATATGTATGCATTACTCATTTCATGGTTTAACCCCTGCCTTTACCTATCATGAACTCAACAGAAGACCTTTTCTGTGTCCACCTGGTCTTTCTCCCCAAACTGAAGATGGACCTTGAAAGTTTTGTGGAAGGTTGGAACAATCATCCTGTCCGAACTGAAAATGATAGAACTCCTGAGCAGTTGTGGTGGCTGGGTTTGATGACCACAGATATTGACCAGCCAGAAAACATTGAGGCATGTTTTTTAAATATTGTTAAGTGTTAAAACCTTGTATAGTGTCTGATAATTGGGTCAGGTTTTGGAATCCTTTAACCTTGTGGGTGGTATTGTTCTATGCAAACAAGTACTATTATGTCAGATACATATTCTGGGAGGATAGACTACCAGCCACAAATGCCATGTAAAATTCTGCTTTTTCTCTTCTAGGACATTGAGGAGCCAGACATTGACTGGGATATTGCCATAGACCACAATGGTGAAACAGAAGGAGTTATTGTGGTTCCTCACATTGACTGTCCGGTGAGCGAGGAACAAAGGGAAGGTGTTCAGGCTCTCCTTGAGCAGAGCGACCCGGACATGGCCGCTAGGGAATTGTACCTCCTATGCCGCGAATATTTGAGCCCCTCTTAACTCCCACCACACCCCTCAAGGACTCCCCCACCCACTGGTCTCTGGTGCGACCCTGATTAATTGTATTAATAAACTGCTCATTCAGTTACATCAGCCTACCTCCTTGTGTGCCATGCCAGAAAATCTATTAGTTCTCTTGTAGATAATTTATCTAATTTAACTGTGCCTTTTAGGTAGCAGTCCACTAGTTTTCTGAATTGTTTCAATTTCAATAGATTCTTGGTCCTGCTTTGTACAATTAACAAAGTTGGGGTTCACTCCAATATGTTTGTAAATACAACAGTGTATGTAGAGGTACCTAGCTATGCTTTGCAGCATTTACTTATTCTGAAGTTTTTCTGAAGTAGGCCTATTAAAATCTGGCAAAACAAGATTAACAATAAAGCATTATTTGTAGGTCCAATGTTAAAACATCTACAGACATACAGCAGCAGATTTGGAACATTATTGATGTCAAAATGTATGACTTGTTCTGATATTACAGGGGACATACAACAGGGTGGTAGTTGAATGTCACATTCTACCTTGTTCCTTTGCTCTACTGTATTTAATGCAATGCAAGTGTGAATGGTACATGGAACTACCAAAATTGCTTTTAGACAATCTAGAGGCAAGTGATAACCGTAGCCTATTTTGGGGTGTATCAACATTTCCCATTTAAAATTTGCTATTCAAACTTAAACACTTTGGTAATTGCAAAAAGGTCCCTGATTTAAATAACACCTTGGTTTTACTTAAACCAATTTTGGGATGCTGTCTGTGACACTACATAGCTCTAATGGATAAATAGAATTACAAATGTAGTCGTTTTATGTACAGAATTTTATTTCAAGACAAGTTGACCGGGATAAAAATAGTAAACACATTCGGCCTTCTACCATTAACATGGCTGTGCCCACTAAACTCATAGCAACAATCTACTGGCCAAGATACATTTCTTCTAGACGATGTTGTGACTTCTCTTATGTACACTATTGTAGTGTTACTATTCGTGGGTTACTAACTTAATCACTAGTATATATAAGTACACGGAGACGAGGATGCGGCACAAGTCTGATCTTTACTGACGGAGACATCACACACTACAGGCTAGACCAGTGTATTACAGAACTCAGTAGTGGTGACAGTCCAACACAATCGAGCACCGAGTGCTCGATCCAATACACCACATCCCTCTTTTCCAACTGAGATGTGGCCTACTCATCAGTTGCTTCAACAGTAGACCCTTTACCGAACCATTAACACTATGGCATTAACACTGAACAAGTCTTTTCTACTTGCATACTTCAATGATTAATACAGCATTTTTTTTAAAATGACAGATGACTCTCATTAAACAACATAAACCATTTCCTTTTCACATTCTGGTGGTTAGCATGTAAACATTTTGAACATTCAGCAATCTTGCAACATTTCAGGTTAAACACACCTTGTACTCTTTGTTTCACCTTCTTTTTTTCTTTTTTTTTTTCTTAATAAACACTTGAATGATCACACAAAAGAACCCTGAGGTTAGTCATTGTATCTGGCAGGGCGCCTAACTGCTCTGCCGCACTTTGTGTAGCATGTGGGTGTACTGCCTGTAGTCACCGGAGGAGGGTCGTGTGGTGGCAGGTCATGTGGTGGTGAGTCGACTGGCACAGGCGCTTGTGAGGGTGAGGGTTGTACCTCTGAGTCAAAATGTTCATCACTGTCCGTGTCTCTGAATAGGCTCGGATGTATCTTCCTCAGATGTCGCCTGTTCCTTCTCTGCATCCTCCCAGCCGGTGTCTGCACAGTGTAGGACCGTGGTTCATCTCGCTGTCGGATGACAACGGCAGGCTCCCAGCCGCGCCGTGTTTGCATGTGTACGGTGTCTCCTGGGGTCAACACTGGCAGGGGCTTTGCACGCTGGTCGTAACGTTGTTTTTGGCGGAACTGCAGGTTCCGGATCTTGCTGTGAATGTGCTGTGGGACTGATTGTGTCAGCACAGCACTGGAGCACGGAAGTGTGCTTCGTAGAACTCTCCCCATCAACATTTGTGCAGGTGATACGTCCTGTCCTGTCACCGGTGTGTTCCTCAGTGACAGCAGCACCAGATGTGGGTCAGTGCCGGTCTGCATTGCCTTCTTCAGCACATGTTTCACTGTCTTTATGGCTCTCTCAGCCATGCCATTTGAAGAGGGAAAACCTGGGCTGGAGTGTGTGAGCTTGAACTCCCATGAAGCTGCAAATGACTTCATCTCATAGCTGGCAAATGGGACATGGTCACTCACTATCTCCCTAGGAATCCCGTGTCTGGCAAACACAGACTTCATCTTCTGGATTACTGTGTATGTTGTTTTGTCAGATATGTTGAGCACTTCAGGATATTTGGTTAGGTAATCAACTAACAACAGGTATGACTGACCGTGTAGCTCGAAGATGTCAGCTCCGACTTTCATCCATGGCAGTTCTGGGACCTGATGCGGCATAAGTGGCTCAGCCTGCTGTTTGGGCTGTAGCTGCTGGCATTGCACGCACTTTTCCACCATTGCCTCTATATCTCGTGCCATGCCAGGCCAGTAGAGAGACTTTCTTGCTCTGGCTTTTGTGCGCTGCACTCCTTGGTGTGCAAGATGCAGCTTCTCCAAAATCGTGCTCCTGAAGCTCTGGGGTATGATGATTTTGTCTCCTACCAAGACAATGTCATCTTCCATGCTTATAATGTCCTTTACTGCCCAATAGGCGCGTAGTTTTCTGTCCAAACTTTTCTTTTTCATGGGCCAGCCTTTCTTGTGTTTCTCACACACAGCTTGCAGCACGCTATCTGCTGCCGTTGCTTTCTTTAATTGGCTGAGTGTTTCCTCGCTCAAGGCATCTGTGGCATCCAAGGCATACACAACTCTCTCATCACAAGGGTTTTCATCAATATGGTCACCTTCTCTGCTAGCTGTAGCGCGTGAGAGTGTGTCGGCAATGTACATGTGCTTGCCTGGTGTGTATGTTACACTCAGATCATACCTCTGCAGTTGTAAAAGCATACCTTGCAGCCGCGCAGGTGCTTTGCTCAGCGGCTTGCGCATGATGACCTCCAGAGGCTTATGATCGGACTGGACAGTTACTGGTCTGCCGTAGACATACTGGTGGAATCTCTTAGCAGCAAACACTATAGCGAGCAACTCTTTCTCTATCTGTGCGTACCTCTTTTCTGTGTCGGTGAGCGCTCGTGAGGCATAGCACACTGGGCGGTCGTCCTGCATCAGACAGGCTCCCAGTCCATCCTTTGAGGAGTCTGCTTGTAGAGTGAGAGGCTGCTTGTGATCGTAGTATCTCAGCACAGGGGCTTGTGTGAGGGTGGTCTTTAGTGCCTTTAGCACTGAGCTGTGGTGCGGGCACCATTGCCACGCTACATCCTTCTTGAGCAGCTGTCTGAGGGGTGCCGTGAGTGAGGCTTCGTTTGGTATGTATTGCGCTAGGAATTTTGTCATTCCCAGCAGACGTTGGAGACTTTGTTTGTCTTCCGGGGTTGGCATGTCGACAATCGCTTTGATCTTTGTGTCGTCAGCTCTCTGTCCTGCTGCCGTGATGACGTGTCCCATGTACTTTACAGTATCAACTTTAAACTGGATCTTGTCCCTGTTAAATTTCACATGTGCGGTCTTGGCTCTCTCCATTACTTTCTGCAGGATTTCATCGTGTTCCCGCTCTGATGACGCTGCGATGATCATGTCGTCTGCTATAATGTACACACCTGGGATATCGCCGAAGGTCTCACAGTTCTTTTGTTGAAACACTTCGCTGGCCGATTTGATCCCGAATGGGAGTCTGAGGAAGCGGAACCGGCCCCACAGCGTGTTGAAGGTGCATAGCTTAGACGACGGCTCATCTAGCTTGATCTGCCACTATCCATCCTTTTCATCTAGGATGGAGAAGATGGATTTTCCTGTTAGCCTGCTGCGCACGTCTTCCAGTGTAGGAATGGAGTAGTGTTGACGCTTGACTGCCTCATTCAGGTTGCAAGGATCCAAACATACCCTTAGCGCACCATTTTTTTTCTTTGTGGCAACAAGACTGTTCACCCATTCTGTAGGTTCATTGACAGGAGTTATGACTTTCCTGTTCTGCAAGTCTGTGAGTGTCTCTCTTAGTGAGTCCATGATGGAGAGTGGTACGTTCCTGCACGCGTGAATCACAGGCGTGACGCTGGGGTCAATGTGTATGTGATGAACTCCAGGAAATTCGCCTAATCCTGTGAAGACCTCCGCATACCTCTGCAGCAGCTCCTCTTTGGTGGCCGGAGGTTTTGCTGGTTGTGGGGACTCCACTGCAAGCGCCTCGACTCTTCTCACCAGCTGCAGCTCTTCACACGCATCTCCACCCAGGATTGGCTTGTCAGCTCGGCTAGACACATGGAAGTCCAATATGGCCGTATGCTTAGATGTGCGGCAATCTAGAGATGCAACACCATCTGAGGGTAGTCGTGCACCACCAAAAGCAATCAGCACAGTCTTTGTGGGCCGTAACTGAACGGGACCTGGTAGCTGCCGGAATACACGCATAGGAAGCACATTTGCATCGGCGCCTGTGTCCAACTTGAAGTTAATTGCTACGCCTCTGACCATGGCTGTTTCACGCCATACAGTGCCTTTAGCTTGGTGGGCTGCTTTGTTTTTGTATTTTCCAATCATGCCTATATATAAGGAATCAATTTCACTTTCTAGATTATGCACTGTCTTTGTCTTGTAATTGCCGCTTTTTTCAGTGCTTGATTTACACACCTTGGAAAAATGATTGTTCTTACCACATTTGTGGCACACTGCACCATAAGCTGGGCATTGACGGGGCTCATGTTTATTTCCACACTTGTGGCAGAGAGTTGTTGCTACATGCCTCTTGCTGCTCGTTTTGTTCTTGTTCCAGCTGCCCGTGCGCGTTTGCCCTGTTGCTTTCTTCAATGCCTCCACTGAGGCGTCTTGGACAACATGTGACGTCTGCATCGCTTGTATTTGTGACTTAGTGAGCTCGGCTGATCTACATATCTCTACGGCCCTGCGCAAAGTAAGCTCATTATCATCTAACAGTCTTTCTTTCAAACGGGCATCATTTATGCTGAACGCTAATTTGTCCCTTATAGTCCATGGGCCAGACGATATTTCGGTACACTCAAGGTGGCAAAACTTACTTATAATTTTTGAAAGGATCCATGTCTGTAGATGATATTTTGGTATGATAACCATTCCTGAGTGGCAGCTGTATCACAGTTATCAGCTCATGAAGTTAACCACCCGCTAAACTAAATTGCATTTTAGACGCTGGTGCATATCCTGGTTTAGCCTCATGGTCAGGACATTTTTCAATGTTCTATAATATTGTCTTTGGTATCATTTTAAAGGGGACCTTCTTAGCTTTCATTCAAGCCCTGTTGTGGATATTTCTCACAAATATAGAGGTCACTTGAGCTCTTCAACCCGTCAATAACACACATCTTTCTGCAATTTTCGCCTAAACTATATACTTTCTTTTAGCCCTGTGGCATCTAGGAATATCAGGGACACAAAACACAAAAACTGGAATACTCACAGGACTGTAAAGATTCAGGAAATGTATAATATACCCATACTATTTCATTGTGTGAGGTGATTGTGAGCCTTAAATGAGAACTAGACCAAAGCCAGTTAGGTCACAAACTGGTCTCTATACATTTGTTTAAATACACAATCAAAATACATGATAAAAAGGAATACCATAGTGAGGTAATGAACTATTTTAATATTTTAAACAACATTGACATTTACATATACTTAGTCAATGATACATGTAATCCCATATCATTAGTGGGTATATGTAATGGTAATGGGTAGGGTAATGGGTATATGTGAATATGGTTACATTATTGTTATCAAGCTCTGGGTAACCAAGTCCAGAATCAACATCCTGTGCATCAATAGACTACTACCACAGTAATACCATCAGAATCATCACACTGTCATTCATCAAACTGCTCGTTTCTCTCATCATCTGACTCCCCAAGTTCAAAGTCCAGTTCTGGACCATCCTGCTGTTTTTGGTTACTGCAGGTCTGTAACCTGCACATGTCTGTGCATGGAAGTCTATTTGACAGGCACATGCAGCTTGGCATTTTGCATGAATGCACACACTTGCATGTTAGCATTTCCAAGACCACATCTGGTGCAGGTGGGGAGCGCATCCAGTAAATGGCCAGCTTGCCTTCATCGTCTATCCATCCATACTCAGTAGGGCTTGGCACCACAGGGTTAGCCTGCAGACAGCACTTCCATATTGCTGCCTGATAGTTGGCTCGTTGAACATGCATAAAGAGACAGTCTCTACATGGTGGCAGCTGGCTGGACTCAACCTCTCCCCTTTTGGTGCAGAAGAGCTGGTAACGCAGTTTGTTCACCTCAGCAGTGCTGCTATTAGCAACATACATCCGACAGGTGAACTGCTCAATTTTCTGGAACAGCTCATCACTCACATTCCATGTCTGTCCCAGTTGACTAAAAGTCTCTTGGCAGGAAGTGTGCTTTCTCACTATCTTCAGGGCATTCAGCTTCCCTCGACCAGCGAATGCACTGACAGTGTCGCAGCCTGTGAAGGCATGTAAGCCAATTAGGCTGTCACAGATGCTGTCTCCAAGTGAACTTGCCAGTTTGGTGATGTCGACAAACCGTGTGCGGTTCTGAGTCCCACACTTCTGGTAGATGGGACAGGTGATGTCCTTCTGGAAGCCAAGACAAAGCACCATGACATCAGTGTCCTCAGCTGTGATGATAACTGACTTTGAGCCCGCATTTGCTGCATGCAATGCATGCAGGAGCAGACGGGTGTCAGCTTCTTCATGTGTGGAGTGCAGTTCTGCTGCTTCCTCACACCCATCTTCTGTCAACTTGTAGCAGGTTTCCTCACAGGTCATGTACAACACCTTGCCATGCAGCATAGCTCTGTATCGTGGGAGTTTCCACTCTTCCACCAGAAACTTGATGAGACTGGTCTTGTTGGAGGAACTGCACAGAAATTTTCTCCACTGCTGGACGTGGTGTCCCCCTGCAAGATTCTTGTACTGGAGAGTGATGTCTCCACCCCGGTTCAGTCGTTCAGCATCTTTGATCGAAGTCTGGTGATAGACATCAAAAACAACATCAATCCTCCCACTCTGTGCTCCCTCATGGAGGACCTGGGTCAAGGCTGACTCTGCCACCTGTGCAAAGGTTTTGTTATTGCCATTCATTTTTTGGACCAGGCTCATCCCATCAATGATGGAAGTAGATGGGATTGGGATGTCTTCTGCAGGAGATACATTCTTTTCAAGCTCTCTGGCAAGTGCAGCCTTGTTTGTTTTTCGTAAGGACCCATCAGCATTTGCCAGTGCCCATGGTAGTGGGCCCAATGGGTAGGCAAGGACATCCTTCAGATTCACCTTCCTGCTTTCAGCCACCAGGATCATGTGACTGAAAAGGTTTCTATCTGCCTTCAGAACCACATCCTGTGCTTTCTTTCCATGAGCTTGTTTTGTGCTGACATTGGAGAATGTTTTCAGACTTTGCTTGGTCATCTTGTCGTGGAATTTCACAGGTGGTGGGTCTGCATCTAACCTTGTTTGCTGGAATGCTTGGTAGGCCTCTTCTCCTTTCTCAAGAGCTCTCAAGAGATCTATGGTCACATCAGGTGGAGCCATGTTGCCAGTGGAGAGGCTAACCAAATCAATCTCATCAGGGGACATAGGATTGAGCCAGTTATTCTCCATAAGGTCCATGAGAGACTGGACATCTGCTTCATCTCTCTTGATCCTTGGACTCTGTAGATCTGGATGAGACCATTTGCACCTGCCTTGACCTGTCAGGTCTCTCAGCTGTCTGAGGTACATGCTTCTATACTCAGCTGTGAGATAATATTTGGTCACAGCTCCTGGCTTCAAGCTGAATCCCTTTGTCCCTCCAGCTGTTTGGGTGTCTTTGTTCACCGTTTCTTCTATAGCTTGGTCAACAGGGATTCGGCCAAAGGGATTGGTGGAGCCCAGTTGGACTGAGAAGCCTCCTTCCATGAATTCTATGTACACATCTGGGTGTGTGATGGGCAGCTCAGACATCTGGGCGTAGTAGTAGGGGAGGTAGCGTGCATAATTCATCCTGTCATAAGCAAAGCACCATGGGATCATTGCTCGAATGCTAGCCAAGTGTAGCATCCAGTCTCCATCTCTGGATGCTCGGATGAGCCCCAACAAGATTTCAACCATGTCCAAATAGGACATCCAGAAGTTCGAGAGGCTGCCGTTTCCACCTCTAAGGAACTCACGGTAGACTTCAAATAGATCCATGATGCGTGTACAAGAGCTGTTCTCGAGGACCTCCTTCAAAGCATGTTGTGAGACTTCTTTCCCAAGGCTGTCAATGGTCTTCAGTGTCTCATTCAGGTGAACCATGTCATTCCTGTGAGTTTCTTCCAACCAGGACAGGAAACCATTCAAGGTCAGTCGCATGAGAGCCTCATACAGGAGCTTGTGTAGTCGCACTGCCCTGTTGTACTTGCGGCCATCCATAACACCAGCAATTGAGCCTTCTGCAATCATGCCAGACTCAATGCAGAGGTCTTTGAGTCCAGCATCTTGGAAACGCTTTCCTATTATTGCCAGCAGTGTGCAGATGGTGTGGAATACCCCAAGCCTAACGATGATATCATGGAACTTGTCATGGTGTTTCCATGTGATCTCGACAGCCTTCGCATACAGGGCTTGGTCAAAGACACAGACAATCTTCCTCAGGCCTAAGCACTGCATGATGCTCAGTGACTGGTTAAGCACCTCGTTGACAGTAGACATTTGTGTTGCTGGAGCATTGATGGTAGGCAGATAGCCTATATTGTCGGGGATGACCGTCATCTCTCCTCGAGTCAGGATGTTGAAGCCTGTCCAGCTGCTGACTGACTGTTCTTCTTGTTGTGACATGCGTGCTAGGACCCAAAGAAGGTTTTTCTCTCTGGCAAGCTTAGTATTGGCTGCAGTATCGGCATCTGACTTTTTGCTTTGTGGTGGCCCTACCCGTTGTCCAGCATTGTAAGTTGGTAATATTGGTGGGGGTCCATCAATGCTTCTCTTCTTTGTTTTGGGAACAGTGGGCATGGGTTGGACAGGAAGTGGGTTGACTGGCTTTGCTTGCACAGCAATCCCATTGACTCTGTGAGATGTTCCCTCACCACTGACAGTTTCTTCAAGACGGTCGATATTGTCCCAGGCTAAAGTTGTGAATATGCCAGGATGGATGTTAGCTGGAAGGGCAATGCCACTCCCTGATGATGAGAGTTTCTGGAGACACAGGGCAGTGTTGATCTCTTCCATCTGTGAATAGGACACACTGTGACCAAGTCGGTTGAGGATGTTTATCAACTCTACATTTCCTGTCAACGATTTGACACTGAATGGCAGAACAATGTGCTTGGAAGGCTTGGTATTTCCACATGTCACTGCATATACTATGTCATGGCCAAATGACTGCAGAAGGCACTGCACTCTCTGGGATGCATGATCAGGATCATTTGAGCCTGTGAGTAGAGAGTACAGGAAGATAATGAGCGACTCTGGAATGGTAGGACATTCTGCTTCTGGTTTGACTTCAGGCGGCCAGGTTTGAGGAACATCTTGACTTTTAATGTCTGCTCTCAATTTGATGGCTGCTTTGGCTATAACATCTTGTGCACTGACACTTTTCAGGGTCTGCAGCTCCCTTTTGAGAGACTGATTTTCTTTGGCAAGTTCCCTCATGGACAAGTTATCGGGATAGAGGAGGAATTTTCCTTTCTCATCAGGGAATATCTGCAAGGCTCCAGCAAACTCACTCTCCAGGTTTCGCCTTATGTGCTTCTTGGTTGATTCCTTGACTTGGGCAATGCCTTGGGAGTTCATTGAAGCTACCAGTCTAGAAGAGAGATCAGTCATTGTCATCACTTGAGGATTGCCAAAAAGCTCCATCCTGATGAAGAGGAACAGCTCATTGTATGCCTTATTCACAGCAGCTTCATACTGGGCTGCAGCATCATCATCTTCATTGCTGGCAACCTCTCCTTTGGAAACCTCTTCTTTGGTGTAAAGTCTATAGCATGACCTGTGGTAGTGCCCTTCAGCTGCTACAAGGTCTCTACTCACAATGGCAAGGATTCTGCTGTCCCTTTTCTTTGTGGCTGCACTCCTGATCTTTGCATCAGCTCGCAGTTCTCGACACTGCACCAGTACTTCTCTCGTATTCTGTCTCTTGGAATATTTGCTGTTTTTCTGACAAAACATGCACTCTGCATCATAAGTCCTAGATGTACTTGGAGCATGTCGAGCTACTCTCTTAGATTGTTTCTCTTCAGCAGAGACACAACTTTTCTTTTCTTTTGCAAGGAGGCCATCAAGAATTTGCTTCATAGTGAAGATACTGCGACACTTTCTGTGGTAGTAGATTGCTGGAATCTGTCCCTCAGGAATGTCTTTTGCCAGTTTCAAAACTGGTGCATGATTTCGTATCTGAGCTGCCCTGAGCAGAGTTCTCCATGAGTCGACACTTTGTAGTGAAACCAGCTTATCTGTATCATCAGAACAGTGGATAATGCACTCCACCCGTGGGCGCTTTGGTATTGGGTAAAAACTTGCTTGTTCACCAGTGGCCATATTCAGTCAGTTTTCACCTGCCACATACAAACAAATACATTTAACTTAGGTGTATGAACACTACTAAAACAAAGTTTACTTTGCTTCACCAGCGTCATATTACAATTATTTATCTTACATAGCCACAAATAGATACATTACCTAGTTGCTATGCAACAGCTGTATTTTGTCCACATGAGGCCGCTAAAATCAACACAAGATGAAAGTTCCTCGTAGCCACTTTAACTAATCATATTAACATATACATTAAAAGAACATGCTAACATTATGGGAAATTAGCTTACAATCTTCTCCAGAGTGAGACAAGAAGATAGATACCAGTTTCCTCTATATGTGTTTAGTAGAAAGCTATCTGGCTGCACGTTAGCCTAGCTTAGCACAATGAATGGAAGTACACAGTACTGGTTATCCTTGGTTGTTGGCCAACTAAGAACTGTCCCAGAGTTTAAGCTAGGCTAATCAGTACCAGGGGTGTTGAAATGCTATATTTGTAAAAATCTGGGCAAATACACAATCGTGAGAGGCACAGAAACAGGTTTCCTGAAAGAAAAATGAAATAGCTGCTCATTTGGAAAGGTTATCATGTATTATTTTACTTCTGTTAGTGTACCAAATAAAATGGCACCAGTGAAGTTGTGTCACCTTGGGTGATATCGATATCTGGTCTGACGCATGGACTAACTGGCTTTGGTCTAGTTAGTTTCTTAGTAATAATGCCCTTCTCATTTAAGGCTCACAATCACCTCACACAATGAAATAGTATGGGTATATTATACATTTCCTGAATCTTTACAGTCCTGTGAGTATTCCAGTTTTTGTGTTTTGTGTCTCTGATATTCCTAGATGCCACAGGGCTAAAAGAAAGTATATAGTTTAGGCGAACATTGCAGAAAGATGTGTGTTATTGACGGGTTGAAGAGCTCAAGTGACCTCTATATTTGTGAGAAATATCCACAACAGGGCTTGAATGAAAGCTAAGAAGGTCCCCTTTAAAATTATACCAAAGACAATATTATAGAACATTGAAAAATGTCCTGACCATGAGGCTAAACCAGGATATGCACCAGCGTCTAAAATGCAATTTACTTTAGGGGGTGGTTAACTTCATGAGCTGATAACTGTGATACAGCTGCCACTCAGGAATGGTTATCATACCAAAATATAATCTACAGACATGGATCCTTTCAAAAATTATAAGTAAGTTTTGCCACCTTGAGTGTACCGAAATAGGAAATTTTGGGCTCTGGCCCATGGACTATTATCATGTCATCTTCATGTCTGCCAAACTCACAGTCTTTGCTCTTCTGGCGCAGCTCTGTGATGAATCTGTCCACCGATATTCCTGCTGACATCGTGTGCGACCAGAATTGATGGCGTTCGAACACGACGTTCTTCCGAGGGCTGCAGTAGTCGTTGAAGGCTTTCAGAACGTCCTCCATCGATTCGTCGTCTCCTTCTGGGATGATGGTGAGTGTGTTATACACTTCCAGCGCCTCCTCGCCGATGGTGTGAAGCAGAATGGCTATTTTAACCGTCTCTTCCTTATCCAACGCACCTGAAGCGGTCATGTACAGCTGGAAACGCTGTTCCCATCTTCTCCAGTTTTCTGCGACATTCCCGGTAAGTATCAGCGGTGGTGGCGGCTTGAACTGTTCCATATTTGTGCTCAGGCTAGCACGTGTTAGCTAGCTGCCTCAGCTACCAGCGAACTCGTTGAAGTACCGCCCTCGAATTATACCGTAACTCCGTCTTCTGACACCATGTTGTGACTTCTCTTATGTACACTATTGTAGTGTTACTATTCGTGGGTTACTAACTTAATCACTAGTATATATAAGTACACGGAGACGAGGATGCGGCACAAGTCTGATCTTTACTGACGGAGACATCACACACTACAGGCTAGACCAGTGTATTACAGAACTCAGTAGTGGTGACAGTCCAACACAATCGAGCACCGAGTGCTCGATCCAATACACCACAGACGACCTGTTAAAATTATCAAGGTAAATGTAATGATCTGTGCCCTCTGGCTATGTTAACTTGTAACATTAATAAAGCAAGGACGACTTCTCTCGTGCTGGGTGTTTATTCACCGACCGGATTCCGACTGACGTTGTTACGTACATCACGTGACTTTGTTGTGGCGCTACGGAAAGCCGTAACGGACATTAGCAAATCAAATATTTCTAGCAAATATTACATCTCCCTTTTTCTGAAAAATGCTGCTTTCTCTGCAGAGATACAGACCACGTTGAGCACGTTTATAAGCGAATACAATCTTAATAAGAAAGAATATGAAAGTGGAACTCTTATATAACTGGACTGCAACAAAGTAGTGTAAAACATTTCCTTCACTGTCTAAATGTGACACCGTAATAACATTTAATCTTTTTTTTTCATTTCATTACTGGTAACTGCAAACAGCAGGTAGGTACACAAGGTAAGTGAACGCTGTAAATATTTCTTTTCAAAACAGCAGGTATAGTACAGGTTGGTGTAAAATTCTCTCTTTTTTTAACATTCATAAGTCAAGGATTTGTCTTGGTTTGATCGTGCGACCTGACCTCGTGGTGTAACCAGGCTGTGTGTCTGGTTGTCGCTGATTGTTCGTGTCTGGAGGTTCAGCATGCTCTTGCTGATGGGCTTGTGTGTTGTTGTTAGCGCTGGTAACAGTCTGCTGTGAAGTGTGTGTGTGTGTAGTGTGAGTGTTCACTCTGCTTTGTCGCAGGTGTTGACGGTTGCGTCGGTAGATCTGACCTTCTTTGGTTTGGATGTGGTAGCTCCTGTCTGTGTTCGCTGGTCTTTCCACAGTTGCAGGTCTCCAGGATCCATCCTCCTGCCGGAAGCGGATTGGTGTGCCTGCGGGCAGGTGGGGCAGAGGTTTGGCTGTTCGGTTGTAGTATGCCTGCTGGCGCTGTTGACATACCTCTCTCCTTTTGTGAACATCCTCCTGACTGGCGATCTGTGGCTGCAGGTGTTTTGCTGTTGATGGGAGAATGGACCGCAGCCTCCGACTCATCAGTAGCTGTGCCGGTGATTTCAGGTTGTCCACCGGTGTGTTGCGATACTCCAGTAAGCTCATGTAGGGGTCTTTGTTCTCAGCTTTGGCTTTGTCCAGGATGCGTTTGGCCGTCTGGACAGTCTTCTCGGAGAGGCCGTTGCTCTGTGGGTAGTGGGGGCTTGTGGTGGTGTGTGAGAAACCCCATGTCTGTGAGAAGTTGCGGAACTCACCAGAGCTGTAGCACGGACCGTTGTCGCTGATGATAGTCTCGGGGATTCCGTGTCGAGCCATTGCTGCTTTCAGCTTCATGATGACGGCAGATGAGGTGCAGCTGTAAAGTCTCTCTAGCTCGAAGAATCTGGAGTAGTAGTCCACAGTGACTATGAAGTCCTGTGAGTTCCATGTGAATAGGTCTGTGCCTATCACTTGCCACGGCCACTCGGGTATGGCATGTGACATCATTGGTTCCTTTGCATTTGCGCTGCGCCGTTCTTGGCATATGCTGCAGTCTGCTACCGCATCCTCGACCTGTTTCCCCATGCCAGGCCAGAACAGTAAGTCTCTTGCTCGGCATTTGCTTTTTTCCACGCCAAGGTGGCTGGCATGGATGCGCTGTATCATGTCCTTGCGAAGCTTTTGGGGGACAATGATTCTCTCACCTTTGAACAGGATACCGTCCATTTCTGAGATTTCTGCTCTGTGGTTCCAGTATTCCTGGATGCTGGGCGGGCACTTTTTCTTTGTGTCTGGCCAGCCAGTGAGTGTGGCTCGTCTGAGTGCGGTGAGCTGTGGATCTTGCGCTGTTTCCTGCTTGATTTCTGTGAGTCTTGTGTCGCTCACAGGGATGTTGCTGAGGACTGTGTGCACTTGGGCCTCCATCCCTTCCTGTAGGTCACTGTCGTGGTGTTCTATTGACTTGCGTGACAGTGTGTCGGCCACCGGTATGTCCTTACCGGGGCGGTGGATGATTTGGATGTCGTATTTTTGGAGCGCCAGGATCATCCGTTGCAGCCGGGGTGGTGCTGCTGCCAGTGGCTTTTTTAGTATTGCCTCCAGAGGCTTGTGGTCTGACTCCACAATCACTTTTCGTCCGTACATGTACTCGTGGAACCTCTTGCAGCCGAAGACCACAGCGTAGAGCTCCTTCTCTATCTGTGCGTAGTTTTCTTCAGTGCTGTTGAGTGACTTGGACGCATAGGCAATTGGTTTGCCATCTTGGAGCATGACAGCCCCAAGGCCACTTTTGGATGCATCCACTTGGAGTCGCAGCTCTTTCTGCGGGTCGAAATATGAGAGTACTGGACCTGGGTGCTGTGTAATGAGATTCTTCATCTCTTGGTACGCCTTGTCGTGGACTGCATCCCACACAAACTCACTGTCCTGTTTCAGAAGCTGTCTGAGGGGTGAGTTTATCTGTGAGAGGTGTGGAGCGAATCTGGCGAGGTAGTTGATCATGCCGAGGACTGTCTCCAGCTCTGCTTTGTTCTGTGGGGGTTGCATGTCCTTGACCGCCTTCACCTTGTGTGGGTCTGGTTTGATGCCTTCGTGTGAGAGCATGTGGCCGAAGTAGCTTACCTCGGACACGCATATGTGACACTTGTCGGGGTTGAGCCTCACCCCTCGCTCCCTTGTGCGCTTCAGCATCGCTCTGAGACGCTGGTCATGTTCCTCTTTAGTCTTGCCGAACACTAGTATGTCGTCCACTATGGCCGTCACACCGTCCAATCCTTCATATGTTTCATCCACGCGTCTCTGGAACTCGTCTTGAGCGGACACGATTCCGAATGGCAGTCTGAGGAAACGATACCTGCCAAACACTGTGTTAAATGTCGTCAACATTGAGGATTCAGTGCTCAGTTTGATGGCCCAATAGCCTGACCGCGCGTCTAACACGCTAAAGTACTCAGCTCCAGCGAGCTTTGTGGTGGCGTCCTCCAGCGTGGGGAGGGGGTAGTGAGGTCGTTGTATCACTTTGTTAAGAGCTCTGGGGTCTAAACACACTCTTAGTTTGCCTGTCTTTGGCTTCTCAACAATGACGAGTGCGTTCACCCATTCTGTGGGTTCTGTTACCTTACAGATTATGCCGCCTTTCTCCATGCTGTCAAGCTCGTCCCTCAGTTTGCTGCGTAGGGCGATGGGGATTCTGCGTGGCGGGCAGACGACCGGCGTTGCATCTGGTGTGACGCGGAAGGTGCACTCGCCTGGGAACTCTCCTATTCCCTGGAAAACATCTGCATACTCATCCATTATGCTCTGTGATGTGACATTGTTTTCCTCGCTCACAGCCATCACTATTTTTACCAAGTTTAGGTCACGGCATGTTTTCATTGCCATGACTGGTGGGGCGTTTGTGTCAATGACGTAAAAGTCCAGCATCATTGCATTGTCTCTGTACTTACATTTGAGTTTGCATGTGCCTTTCACGCTCAGCGCGCCTCCTCCATATTCAGTGAGTCTGTGTATTGCTGGTTTCAGTGTCACATTTTTGAACAGCGCCTGGAACAGGTTGGTGGGAATAGTATTGGCCTGTGCCCCAGTGTCTAGTTTAAACTTTACCTTCTTTGGAGGTGTGCCAATTCCAACCTCTACGTAAGCCTGCTCGTTGCTTTTTCCATTGTTCTCTATTGAGATGCAGTCTATGTACAGCTCTGTCTGTTCTCCCACAGCGGTGCTCTCCACTGTAATGTTGTCGAAGTACAGTTCTTCCTGCTCTCTGTCAGTGGTGTACTCTTCTGGGTTCTCTCCGACGGCATGTACTGTGCCGCGGTAGTACTTTGTCTGTCCCTGGGAGCCAGACTTGCATACTTTAGCAAAATGATTGAGCTTCTTGCATTTAATGCATTGTTTACCCTTAGCTGGGCAAGTGGCTTTAGCGCCGTGTAGCCCTCCACAATAGCTACACGCCCTAGCGGCGGTGCTAACGTTAGCCTCCCTTTGTCTGAAGTTAGCGTTAGCTGCTTTGGGTGCGTTCGGTTTGTAAGTCTTTCTGCCTATTGCGTGCACCGTTTCATGCGTGCTGCCCTGGCCCATAGACTTTAGCTGTTGCTTTGCTAGCTCGTGTGAGCGGGCTACATCTATGGCTTTTTCTAGCGTTAGCTCAGCTCCCTGGCTAAGTAGCTTTTCTCTCACTCTGGGTGAGTTGGTGGCAAACACGATGCGGTCCCTGACCATCTCGTCGGCATTTGGGTAGCCACAGTCTTTGACTAGGAGCTTTAGCTCAGTTACAAATTGTTCGAAGGATTCACTCTCTCCCTGCATCTTTTCATGAAATTTATATCTGGCATAAATCGGGTTTGCTTTGGGGGTGATGTACTCAGTGTACTTATCGTAGTACGTTTCTAGCTTCTTGGCTTGTTCTCCGCTGAGTGTCCAAGTGTTGTGCACATCGCGCCCTTTTTCCCCTATCCAGAGCAGGAGGTAGCTGCATTTCTCCTCTTCATTCTTCCCGCGCAGGGGGCCCTTGAACATTAGCTCCGTTGTTTGTCGAAATCGTCTCCATGCTTCAGGTAAGTTCGCCGATTCCCAGTCCATCCGTGGAGCTGGAACGCCGTACGAATCCATATTGGGTATTTAAACTCCGCTACTCTGACACCATGTAATGTTCTGTGCCCTCTGGCTATGTTAACTTGTAACATTAATAAAGCAAGGACGACTTCTCTCGTGCTGGGTGTTTATTCACCGACCGGATTCCGACTGACGTTGTTACGTACATCACGTGACTTTGTTGTGGCGCTACGGAAAGCCGTAAGGGACATTAGCAAATCAAATATTTCTAGCAAATATTACATTAAACAGTTTCTTGGCAGAATCTTTCCTTCAAGACAGGCAGTAGAAATGTTGACAAAAGAAAAAAATAGCAGCGGAGTTCAAAAACGAAGTGGTAATGGCGTCTTCTTCTTCGGGGACTGGGAGTTCAATTTCCTGGGCTTTCTGAAAGGAGGGCTGTCAATCAAATCTCGCTCTTCAGAAACGACCAATCACAGCAGAGCCAGTACCGAACCCCTGGTTCCCTCCCCCACAGTGCCAAAAGTTTCGAGCGAGAGAGCAGAAATTCACTTCGCGCGAGCAGAAATCAACTTCGAGAGAGCGGAGTGATTTTCGAGTGGTTGTTTGGCGCGCTGGTCACAGATTCCTCCTCGCTCGCAGCATTTTTTTCCTCGCTCGGGGAGCAGTTTCCTCTGAGTGCGCGCGCACAGAGATAATTTGCGCGCTCGCAGTTAATATCTACGTGTGTGAAATAATATAATACGCCCGAATGCATGTTTTATCGCGCGAGTTCTTTTTGGCACTATTCTGTTATGGGGACGCGTCTCCGCGGGATCAGCGCCGACCGCCGGTTTGTGCTCCGGGGCACCGGAGGCCGTGGATTTGAACCGCCCTTCATGGTCTTCGTTGGTCCACCGCTCCACGATGGGTAATGTTGTCTCACTTTTTATTTTATAAGAGTCTCTTCTATCGTTAGAGGTTTGTTATTCGACCTGAAGGCCAGCACCTATAGCTTACATTGCTACCGTACATCTGAACAAATGTAGCTAACTAGTAGCCGCTTTGGATGGAAAATGACTCAGGATAATTGCTTTTTGGTCGTTCGGTTTAACTTCTAAATTGGTTAACTTCTTAACTAGACTGGATTTTCAAAGTTTAATAACTGGACTGGATTTTCAAAGTTTAATAACTAGACTGGATTTTCAAAGTTTAATAACTAGACTGGATTTTCAAAGTTTAATAACTTTGTGGGGGGGAGGGACACAGACCTGCCACTCCCCGAATGCTCCTTAAATTGAATATATTTGCATAAAAATGAGTTTAAGATCAATTGCACAAAAATTATGGCAAGATCTACCTAAAACGACCATGAGCAGTCAAAATGACCGCGCATAGTTTGCGCGTCATGTCATTATTTGTGACGTGTGTTGGTCGCGTCATTTCCTTCGCGAAGATAATAGCTCTGTCCTAGAAACACACTAGCGCCCTCCGGTGCAGAGAAATAGTATAAACTTTATTTTTGATTATTTCCAACATGTCTGGTTACAGACACCGTTTTAGACGCACCATGACTACCACCGAGGCGTTGCAGTATTTACAGGCGTTGGACAGCGGCCATTTTAAATTGTTTGAAAAATAGTATTAACATTGTTAAAATGTTAATTTTGGTGTCAGTCGTTTCCTACTGACATGCTAACATATGCAATGCATTAATATCTCAACTGGGTATTTATCTTGACAGAATATAGAGTTGAACCATTCAAGACAATGTAAAGTAGTTAAAATAGTATGATGTCACAAGTGCTTATTAGACACCCATTAGCCAGCATCTGTCAAATTCTATTAATTATTCAACAAGAAACCATTGTCAGTCCAAACCACCGCCTCATGAAATAAAAAAGAGCAGCCCTACATTGCATTTCCCTTTATGTAAAGTTTAGCTGCTCAATGGCAGGTCATGCGGGTGTGTTAGCAATTGAAAAGCTTGTAAATAAAGTGAATAATAGCGCTGGGTGAAGCAACCAGCCTGGCTGCTGTTTCTGTTCGGGCTGGCGAGGTCTGACCTGCTCTGACCTCTACTTCTCTGCCTCTCTCTACCTCTACCTGCTCTGTATGCATTGGCATACTGACAGTTGCCACAGACTATGTAAGCATCCAATATGTGAAAAGAAACGCCTGTCAGCCACCCACAATATGTAGTCTAGTCCAGTCCTGCAGTTGGTCCAGGCAGCATCATCCTGGAGCTGCATAATGGGAGGACACCTGTGCGTGACAGCTTTTTACGTGGAGTGGCTGATGCGCCTGCAGCCACCACGCAGTCCTGTCCAATGACACAGAGAACCAAGACGATTGGGGACCACCCTCTGTTGCAGCCTTCATCTGCCTTCACTGCTGTTGTGACCTGGAGACATCTTCCGCCTGTTCCGCCATTGAGGTCTTTGTTGGATTGCGCTTCATCTGGCACCTCCCCCTTGACCTATCCACCTTGGGTGACCCTACCAGGAGTCAAGCTCCGGACGGCATAGCTCTTGGGATCATTAGTACACGCAAGCTTCTCCACCATGGCAAGGTGGCGATCCAGGAGAATTATCCAGGCAGCATACATGTTATTAACTACCAAAGAATCCTCATTGGCCCTCAGTCAGTGGCGGATCTAGAGATTTTTTCCTGTGGTGGCAAAGGGGTGGCAAGACTGTCCCAGAGGTGGCAGCTGCCACACCTTGCCACCCTGTAGATCCGCGCCTGTGAGGGGGAGGGGGATTCTACATCGGCGACTTTTGTTTGAGATGAGTTTGGTGCGGGTCTCATTGACCTTCACCATGCATGTACATAAAATATACTTTAAAAAGATATTCTCTGATTTATAAATGGGGTGGCAAGACTGTGTCCCAGAGGTGGCAGCTGCCACCCCTTGCCACCCCGTAGATCCGCGCCTGCCCTCAGTTCCTGCATAAAATCCAGGCCGGCCATGAGCACACATGGTTGTGGGATTGTGGGAGGAGAGCTATGCTGCTGTTGCAAACAGCCAGGTTTAATTTTGAAAACTGGTGGGGATTCCAACCCAGTGCAGACTGACAGATAGGTGTGTGTGTGTGTGTGTGTGTGTATGTGTCAGGGTGGTAGGTAGGCGTGTGTGTGTGTGTACATACACACAGGGTGTTGTGATGCGTCTAGTGCAGCAGTGTGTAGTTGGAGGGAAGGTGCACGTGTTCTTCCAACCCGCTTGTGTCCTTCCTGCCCTTAGCTTGCTGCCGCTGGCTAGCCTTTGTGGCGAATAGGGAAGCATCCTAGCGTGTAACCCTTCCCTTGCCAGTACATAGCCTCTCCTTCACCAAGACTCCTGCCAAGCCTCCCCGTGGCCACACGTGGTAACTGGGGTCTTGCGGCCCCAGGCTAACTTGGCAGGGGATCTCGGAGCAGCAGTGGGCCCCAGAGATATGGTGTGCAGGCCCACCCTGGTGGACACGCCCTGGCACCTATCAACCACTGCCACGCTGCCTTGTGGGTGAGTCTGGAAGACATAAGGCTAAGGGAGCTTACCCCAACAGAAAAGCAAGCTGTGGCGGCACGCTTCGAGGCGGTTTCCGAAAAACTGGATTTCCGGCAGCCCCCTGCAGTTGTGTGGAGGTGCCGGTCGTCTAGGGATCCCCCTTGCCATCGGAACCATCTCCTCTACAATCAAGTCATGTGGCATTGGGAGACGCGCACCCCCCATGCCACTTTAAAAACCATCTCTGCGCAGGTATCTTCTGCTATCTGAGTCCTCAAAGGACCCACAAATAGAAGATGGTCATCATCGGGCACGATGGACCACCACTAAAATTAAATTAATTAATTAATTAATAAATTAATGGTAGGTAGGCATTAGTTAACTAGGCCTGGAGCCAGGGCTCAGTTGGATGCTTCCGTGCCTCCCTCCTTTTCTGCCCCGACAATACCGCCCGGTTGAGGCTCGTTTTTGTCCCCAGTTCAGTATGCGTCCACTAGAGCGCGCTGTTTGATAACAAATAGGTCGTATTTCAAGCCACAGGCGCCAGAGTGCAAATGGAAAAACATCCTCAAGAATCAGCATCGATAAATAACGATTATGTGATGAGAACCTGTGGCCCATATCCATTTGATTGACACCTGCTCACTCAGATCTAATATCTGGTCTGGGTCAGCCTGCTACATACATCTTTGTGTTTCCACTGACCGTTCATGGATGGGTACCACAGGCTTCAGGTCAGAGCGCTCACCCAAGAATTGCTCATGCCCAAAGATCTGCAGAAAATAAGCTTCGAAATGTAAATGGGAGGCATACCTGAAGTTAGCCCGTGGTACTTGTGGGTTGCATTTGTGTGTCATCCGTTGTGTGGGTGTGCTCATGATGCATACGTGGGGTCGCGTGTTCAAATTGAGATTGTGTGTGTGCATGTGCATGAGTATGTATCTGCTCTTCTGACTGTGTGTGTGTGTGTGTGTGTGTGTGTGTGTGTGGCCGCGTGCATGTGGGTGCATGCGCGCGTGCCCTGCAGGCTTTGTTTGTCTATTGTATTTGTACTTGTTATTGTTTACTCCTGAGGGGAGTGGGGGAGCGATTGCATCTGAACACTGAAATTACAGCGATACCAGACTCTGATAAACGCACTCAGAGAGCAGCTGCTCATCTCCCCTCGCAGGCACGGCCCAACGATCCCCGATCACACGCGTGCGTGGGGCGCTCCGTGATTCCGGATTCAGGAATTTTGCAGAGCCTTTTGGAATTCTGAGCCCAGGCTGGGAGTTGGTCCCGGGCCAGTGAGACATGTTGGGTGTGGCCGGACTGGACGGGGATGTCTGGAGTCTGCAGCGGTGCATGTGAATGCTGCGTTGTCTTAATAACTTGTGGTTTCACATGCAAAGCAGCTCTGATGTGCATGCAAGCTGGCATGACAGCAGACGGTGACGGTGGAGCAGAATGGTTGTAATGTCTGTGTGAGTCAGTGAGTATATGTGTGAGTGAGTGAGTGAGTGAGTGAGTATGTCTGAGTGAGTATTGTGTGAGTATGTGAGTGAGTAAGTGAGTGTGTGTGAGTGAGTGAGTGAGTGAGTGAGTGAGTATGTCTGAGTGAGTATTGTGTGAGTATGTGAGTGGGTGAGTGTGTGTGAGTGAGTGAGTGAGTGAGTGAGTGTGTGTGAGTGAGTGAGTGAGTATGTGAGTGAATATGAGTGAGTGAGTGAGTGAGTATGTGAATGAGTGAGTATGAGTGAGTGAGTGAGTATGAGTGAGTGAGTGAATGAATGAGTGTGTGTGTGTGAGTGAGTGAATGAGTGAGTGAGTGAGTGAGTGAGTATGAGTGAGTGTGTGTGAGTGAGTGAATGAGTGAGTGAGTGAGTGAGTGAGTATGAGTGAGTGAGTATGTGTATATGAGTGTATGTGAGTGAGTGAATGAGTGAGTGAGTGAGTATGAGTGAGTGAGTATGTGTATATGAGTGTGAGTATGTGAGTGAGTGAGTGAGTGAATGAGTGAGTGAGTGAGTGAGCGAGTGAATATGAGTGAGTGAGTATGTGTATATGAGTGTGAGTATGTGAGTGAGTGAGTATGAGTGAGTGAGTGAGTGAGTATGTGAGTGAGTATGAGTGAGTGAGTGAGTGAGTGTGTGTGTGAGTGAGTGAGTGAATGAGTGAGTGAGTGAGTGAGTGAGTATGAGTGAGTGAGTGTGTGTGAGTGAGTGAATGAGTGAGTGAGTGAGTATGAGTGAGTACGAGTATGTGTATATGAGTGTGAGTGAGTGAGTGAGTGAATGAGTGAGTGAGTGAGTGCGTATGAGTGAGTGAGTATGTGTCTATGAGTGTGAGTATGTGAGTGAGTGAGTGAGTGAGTGAGTGTGTGTGTGTAGTTATGAGTACACAGACCTTGACTGTGTCTATATGTAAAAAGGGAGAGAGTGTGTGCAGGAAAGTGAGTGCATGAGTCTACATGCAGTATGTCTGTGCGCTTGTGTGCATTCCAGTGAGTGAGTGTGTACAGGTGTAGGTGTGTGTCTGAGAGCACGTGTTTGTGTTGTGTGTGTGTATTACCTTGCATGCACATGGTGACAATAGACACACATATAGACACAAGCACATTGTGTCTATATATGTGTACCTGTGTACTTACACACTTGCATGTGTTAAGCATGTGTGTGTGCGTGCGCGCGCGCGCGTATGAGTTGGCATGCATGTGTCCCAATATGAAAGTGGTTGTTGGTCTCAGCATCTGAGTGTGCATGAATATGTAACTGTAAGTGCATACGTGTGTGTGTGTGCGTGCGCATGCGCGCGCGCGTGTGAAACGTGAATGAGTGAAGACATCTGAACATTGTGTTGGGGCCCTGCCGCAGCTCCGTGTCAGCCTCACCTCGCCTACGTTATCGCCCTCATCCATTGTCACGCAACGAGCGGAAAATGATTAGAGGAACAGGTGACAATGGATGTGGGAGATTTCTGCCTTTACCCGGGGGCACCGCCGCCCTCGGCGACAGCGGCGTTTCACTCAAAAGGGGAGAAGAAGAAGAAGAAGAGGGGAGTGATGTGAAAGGGCTCTTTCTCATTTTAAAGAAACATTCATGTCTTCTTCAGAGAGCAGAATGGGGGTTTCATTCAGAGCCACTTGACTCTTCCTCCTCCTCCTCCTCCTCGGTGATTCTTTCCTCTCCTCTGCCGTCATGGGTATGAGGGGCAGTGATGGAGGGAAGAGGGCCGGGTAGTAACACACACTAGTCACACACAAGGGAGACACACACACACACACACACATACACACACACACACACACACACACACACCTCAGTGACAGATGGCGCTGCAGCGTGTGTGTGTGTGTGTGTGTGCGCGTGTGTGTGTGAATGAGAGTGACACAGACTCTGATGTAGTAATGCTGAGGCATTATCTCATTCAACCCCTTATCTCAATGCCCCCCCACCCCCGCCCCCCTCCGGCCCTACACAAAGCTATCTGCTCTGTGGACTTTTCTAACTGTTTGTGTCGGACAAGGTCAGGATCGTTTAAACCGGCCCGCCTCGCTCAGCCCCTGCAGATGAGATAGCAGGAGGAGGAGGAGGAGGGCCAAGCGATTGATTCCCGCCGTGCAGATTTACCCCCCCCCCAACATACACACACACACACACACACACACACACACACACACACACACAATCCACTCTCTTTCTTTGTCCTTTTGCTTTTTTGGGGGGGGCGGTTGCCCCCCTGAACCCATCGTCGTGTGAATGGTGGCAGTCTCTTTAACCCGCCGCCGACCACGCAAGGGAAACACTCAAGAGTATTTAAAAATACAGTAGCAGCCTTAAACTGCCCCCCCACCGTCTCTCTGTCTCACACGACCGGTCCAAATGAGGGCCGTCCTCACATCAATCTGGCCCGCTTGGGTCTCCAGCTGTGAGCCCCTGCAACCGGCGTGAGGTGTCGGGCTCACACACACACCAGGGGAAGAGAGGGAGACTGGGGAAGTATCATTCGGGGGGGGGGGGCTTTACAAATGAAGTGGGGCTCTCAGCCAGGATGAAGGCTGACTTGTGGGGCGGCTGGCTGCTGTCAAGTGGGCCTGTGAGGCTGCGAGGGGTGTCTGGTCCGCCGCTTTGCGCGACAACACGTGGCAACGCTTACGGCCGTCTCTTCTTCGGCACTACTGTGCATGTACACGCGTGTGATCCGCGCCGCCCGTGTCTTGGGTTACTGTGTTCTGGACTGTATGATAGATGGCTCGGCCCGACCCGGGAGCCCCGAGCCCGAGCCAGGGGACACCGTGTCACAGCCACTTTCCGCCCACGCGCTCCACCGCGCACGTGTGTGTGTGCGTGTGTGTGTGTGGTTGGATTTAGGCGGGCGCTGACCCCCCACTGCAACAGGATAGGTGGGTAAGGATGGCTCTGCTGTGTGTGTGTGTGTGTGTGTGTGTGTGTGTGTGTGTGTGTGTGTGTGTGTGTGTGGTGGTCTGACCCAGGTCCATGTCCTGCTGAGTGTGTTGGCCCCAGCCCTTTCCTGTCCAGACCACATGATTAACCAAAACCCAATGTTTGCACGTGTGTGTGTGTGTGTGTGTGTGTGTGTGTGTGCGTGTGTGCGTGTGCGTGTGTGTGTGTGTGTTTTACACATGCAGAGCCGAGGAGACTTTCACTCATTCATAATTTCCCCTCTTTCATCTCGCTCTTTCACAAAATCTCCCTCCCAGAACGTTAAGTCTGCTCAGCATCCCGTCCTCCCCTCCGTCCTCTCCCCTCATCCTTTCATCTGATAAATTCTTCATTTTTCAACTTTTCCAGCTCCGCTGCGCCCCCCCTTACCCCCCCTCCTTTCCATTCAGCACTCCGGCTTCTCTCCTCAATCCATGATATTCCTTAAAAATAGGCTGTGGAGATTTCTGATGCCGATAGGGAGACAAATGAACGGGAGGAGAAGAAGAAAAATAAATCCACACACACTCTCTCTCTCTCTCTCTCTCTCTCTCTCTCTCTCTCTCTCTCTCTCTCTCTCTCTCTCTCTCTTTCTCTCCCCCCCTCTCCCCCCCTCCGCCGCTGCCAGCAGACACTGTGTTTCTCTGTGTAGCTGAGATTATAGCCGCGGAATGACAAGCGCGCCGTCTGATACCATATCCGCTCTGAATTACAGATCAGCCCTTTTTAAATGATATTTTAAATACTTGCTGCAGGCTGGAGTTTTCACAGGCTCTTATTTCATTGTTATTATACTAGTACCATATTTTTGTTAGAAAATCAGCATTGGCGCTTATTTAAATGAGGGGAGAGTAGAGCCGATGCACTCCAGTGTGTTATTGTACTGTGCCACTTTGGAAAATCCCCCCCACCACCCCACCCAGCCATTTTTTTAACGTCTCCTTGGTGGGAATTAAAACGCAGCAGTGTGAAAAGGACAAAAGGAAAAGGACAAATTCTAATTAGTTTGATTTAGCACGTGTGTCTGTGTGTGTTTGTGTGCGCGTGCGTGCGTGCGTGTGTTTGTGTGTGTTGGCTGTTTTTTTGTAGCCTATTAACGTCATTCATATAAAGACGACTGCCTTTTTTATTTTAGCCCTGTGATTACCTCTCTCGCGGTGGGGGGGTGTCTTTAGACCTACACGTGGATTTGACTGGAATTGTTCGCCCAGCTCATTTTGATCGTTGAATTAATTTGAAAATAAAGGATGTTTTTGTTTTTTTCTGGGGGGGAGAGAGCGAGAGAGAGAGAGAGAGAGAGAGAGAGAGAGAGAGAGAGAGAGAGAGAGAGAGAGAGAGAGAGAGAGAGAGGCAGTCTTGACTTTGCGGAGCGCCTGCAGTACCAGCGTCGGCCTGCTAGATGGTGCTGTTGGCCCGGTGATGTCCAGGCTCAGATCAAAGGTCCCTCGGCTCCCAGTCGTTTGGCTGGGCTCTTTGTGCTCCGGCGTTTCATGATGGGATTCTCTGGAGAGCAAAGGATGGAGAACGACACTCCACCCCCCACCCCCCCCTCTCTCTCTCTGTCTCTCTCTCTCTCTCTCTCTCTCTGGTCTCACTCGCTCTCTCTCGCCCCTTTCCTCTCTCCCTGTGCTGGAATACACATCAACCTTGACATATTGAGAATGAAAACGATGGTTCCACATGCCGTGTTTGCTTGTTGACAGCGTTAACTCTTTTTCATATGTGTTTTGATAAACCAAAATGAAGCATATTAGACTGTTATGAGAAATTACTTCTTACAGGGCTGATGCTCGTGCGCGTGCATTTTGCCATCCGTGCATCTCCCCCCACCCCCACCCCCCACACACATCTGCCTGTACTACCTTGCAGTTAAAAGCATTGCAAGGAAAGCATTGCTCACACGCTCAGTTTTGAACACACACACACACACAGCACTAATTATTCTTCTTCGTTTGTTTATGGCGTATGAGAGAAAAGTATGTAAAATAGACCCAAGGGAGGGATTTAGCCTGAGGGGCTTAACTAACCATCTCAACCCTCCACACCCCTGCTGCCCTCACCTCTTATATACCCCCCTCTCCTCTGTGCCCCCCGTCCGATGGCGTCCTCGTGTCCTCCTCACCCTTCCGCCTCTGCCTAAGACAGCCGGGGCAACACGTAAATGTGGAGCATCAGCTAACCGAGTGTTTGCATCACTGAGGCGGATGTGGTCGTGGCCTGGTTATTCCACGGTGCCGTATGAGGACAGCTGATCAGAGCTGCTGCTGCTGCTGTGTGTGTGTGTGTGTCTGTGTGTGTGTGTGTGATGATGTGTAAAAAATGTTGAGACAGCGGAAAGAACCTGTGCTGATGTTAAGTGTTCCCTCCTGTCCTAATGAAGCAGAACTCCGCCTCGCCGCTGTCTATGATTATGTGCCCGGACCTGTGTGTGTTATTTTGTGGCTTTGAGCCTGTTATATATATATAATGTGTGTGTGTGTGTGTGTGTGTGTGTGTGTGTGTGTGTGTGTGTGTTGACTGTTTTAGCTGAGTGAAATGAACAATGAACGTCTCCACCTGCTTGGTCATCATATCCCATTACCAGTGGTCGTTTCGCAACGTTTTCTCTAGTGTAAATGTCTTATGAAAGCAGCAGTCTTCCTCCCCAGTAGTGTTGTCCCACCGTCAGTATTGAGGTGTTCAGTCAGAAGTACTGTTATACTGATTTTACACAGAGTGTGTATAGCGTTTTCTAGTGCTACGGGGGTTCATTCTGGTCTCTTCTGGGCTTGATCAGGCTAATGTAACTACAACTAGTGGAAAGTGTGTGTGTGTGTGTGTGTGTGTGTGTGTGTGTGTGTGTGTGTGTGTGTGTGTGTGTGTGTGTGTGAGTGTGAGATCTAACCTGGCAGGTTGCTTTGCAGGATAAAGGCACAGGGTGTAGTCGGTCCAGTGTCCAGTCACGATTTAAGCAAATGAGCTGGCGGAGGACAGATGACTATTGTTTGGGTGACGGAGGGTTTGTGGTGGGGTTTAGTTTGCATGGGTGGTGACGTTTAAGTAGTCCTTTGTTTACTGCAAGAGCCATCAATTATTTAAATATTAGTCTGCGTGGCTGCATGTGTGGCTGCTGCACGGGGCGGACTCCTCCACAGACTAGGACCCGACTCCAAAGACCCGACTGACAATCATGTCTCCGCGTCACATAAGTCAGACTCTTTCTTTACCCCCCCCGCTCTCGGTTCTGCACACTTCACTTTACCCGTGCTCTGCCCCTGCATCTTACCTCTCCTCAGTTAACCTCTCACAGTACTCCAGTCTCTCTGTCCTGTCCTCTCCTCTGTTTCCTGTTTCTGCTCAGATAAAATGAGGAATGCAGTATTCCTATCTGGCATCTGCGGTGTGTGTGTGTGTGTGTGTGTGTGTGTGTGTGTGTGTGTGTGTGTGTGTGTGTGTGTGTGTGTGTGTGTGTGTGTGTGTGTGTGTGTGCGTGCGTGTGTGTGCGTGTGTGCGCGTACTTTTTCCGTGTTACCCAGTCATCATATAAAGGTGTTTGTTGGGTTGGTTGGTTGCTAACGCAGTAGGATGGCATGTGAGATCACACACCAGGACAAAGTCACTGTCAAAAAAAACAAGGGCCACCCCAGGTCAACATGAGGGAATGGGTTCAAGCAAATACAAGTGCATATATTTTATATATATATATATATATGTATATAACTTCCAGTGTGGGAAGATGGCGGTGCAAATTCAAGTTTGCAGCGGCCTCACCCAATACCCATGTGGAAAGATGGCAGCACGAACTCACGTTTCAGCAGCCTCAACCAGCACCGTCCATGCAGTGTCTTTGTCCACATCTGCATCTCAGTTTGTGTCTCCATTTGATGGCTGGGAGAGCCTGGTCTGCTGCGTCCTGTGGGCCCGGGGACCATGGCCCTGCCTAGAGCTGTGCCCGAAGAGGAAACACCGAGGGCGGTATTACAGGACACGGAAGCGGGACAGGCTAAGCTAACTGCTAGCCCATGCAGACTGGCAGTGCCGGTAAAACCGAGGGCGGTCTGGCGGCGGCCTCACCTAGCCTTGACCGTGTTTTTGGTGTCGTTGGGTGGAGTGCGGGGAGGTGTGCCGAAGGTGTGTGGCTGGGAGAGCTGGCGTTGGATCAGCTGGGGGAGCCTGGTCTGACCGGAGCTGCACCCAAGGAGGAACCACTGAGGGTGGTCTGACAGGATGCGGAAGCGGGGCCGCCTAAGCTAATTGCTAGCCCATGCAGACTGGCGGTTCTGACAGTCATCCTGGCGTTCGCTGTCTTGAACAGTGAAATGTTTATTTGATATGTTGGATATTTGTGTTCTTGTAGTTTTTGTCTTTGTGTCACACCACTGCAGGCTGGGGGAAACGATATTTCCTTTCATTTCATTTGCGCAGGTGCATGGAAGGAAATGACAAATAAATGTTCCTGATTCCTGATTTATATATATATATATATTCATATGCTGATGATTGCTTATGGCATGAAACAGACTTGTACTGTCTCATAAAGAATTTAGTTGACTCACTGGATTATTTTGCTCCTATTTGTTGAGCACTTTCCCTACCGTTGAGTGTTTCATTTAACAAAAAAAATTATATATATATATATAAATAAATTATATATATGTGTATATATATATATATATATATTGCTTGCTTGCTGGTTGTCCATCGTGCCCGATGATGACCATCTTCTTCTATTTGTGGGTCCTTTGAGGACTCAGATAGCAGAAGATACCTGCGCAGAGATGGTTTTTAAAGTGGCATGGGGGGTGCGCTTCTCCCAACGCCACATGACTTGATTGTAGAGATGGTTCCGATGGCAAGGGGGATCCCTAGACGACCGGCACCTCCACACAACTGCAGGGGGCTGCCGGAAATCCAGTTTTTCGGAAACCGCCTCGAAGCGTGCCGCCACAGCTTGCTTTTCTGTTGGGGTAAGCTCCCTTAGCCTTATGTCTTCCAGACTCACCCACAAGGCAGCGGGGCAGTGGTTGATAGGTGCCAGGGCGTGTCCACCAGGGTGGGCCTGCACACCATATCTCTGGGGCCCACTGCTGCTCCGAGATCCCCTGCCAAGTTAGCCTGGGGCCGCAAGACCCCAGTTACCATGTGTGGCCACGGGGAGGCCTGGCAGGAGTCTTGGTGAAGGAGAGGCTATGTACTGGCAAGGGAAGGCTTACACGCTAGGATGCTCCCCTATTCGCCACAAAGGCTAGCCAGCGGCAGCAAGCTAAGGGCAGGAAGGACACAAGTGGGTTGGAAGAACACGTGCACCTTCCCTCCAACTACACACTGCTGCACTAGACGCATCACAACACTCTGTGTGTATGTACACACACACACACACACACACACATATATATATATATATATATATATACACGTGTACGCACACATACACACAAAAATCACATTAACACATTCTCAAAACTCGCATGAAGGTATGCATGTGGGTACTTAAGCAAATCTACTCACACACACACACACACACACACACACACACACACACACACACACACACACACACACACACACACAGTCACTCTGGCAGTGCTCATGTTTTGGAACACAAGCAGACATTTGCCCCTCAACACACCGTCTCTGTGTAGAGGTGTGGCAAGTAAATGCTCGGAGTGTGCGGCTGCTCTTTCCCACGCACACATGGCCAGTAGTGCGGCCCCCGTTCATGTCCAAATGAAAGCCAGATATTCATGACTCCTCTCCATAAGAATAAAGGCCTGCACCCCCTGGCCCTGGCCATTCAATTAGCCACAGTGGCCAGCATGTGTGTGTGTGTGTGTGTGTGTGTGTGCGTGTGTGTGTGTGCGTATGCATGTGCGTGCGGACTAATGCCCCGTGTGAGCAGTCAACCTTAAACTGAGGTCCAGGCTCAAACACATGCCTAAAGCTAACCGGGTCGTTGCTGGTGGTGTGGGAACCCGGCCACTGCACAGTATGTGTGTGTGTGTGAGTGTGTATGTGTGTGCACAGTCACCTTACATCGCATAGAGAGAGTGAACGAGGGAAAAAGTGAGAGGTAAAGGGAAAAAGAAAAGGGAAAGAGAAGAGAGACCTACATTCCAGCCAGAAAAGGGAAAGAGGAGAGAGACCTACATCCCTGCCAGAAAAGGGAAAGAGGAGAGAGACCTACATCCCTGCCAGAAAATGGAAAGAGGAGAGACACCTACATCCCTGCCAGAAAAGGGAAAGAGGAGAGAGGCCTACATCCCTGCCAGAAAAGGGAAAGAAGAGAGAGACCTACCTTCCAGCCAGAAAAGGGAAAGAGGAGAGAGGCCTACATCCCTGCCAGAAAAGGGAAAGAGAAGGGAGAGACCTACATCCCTGCCAGAAAAGGGAAAGAGGAGAGAGACCTACCTTCCAGCCAGGAAGGGGAAAGAGGAGAGAGACCTACATTCCAGCCAGAAAAGGGAAAGATGAGAGAGACCTACATCCCTGCCAGAAAAGGGAAAGAGGAGAGAGACCTACATCCCTGCCAGAAAAGGGAAAGAGGAGAGAGACCTACATCCCTGCCAGAAAAGGTAAAGAGGAGAGAGGCCTACATCCCTGCCAGAAAAGGGAAAGAGGAGAGAGACCTATATTCCTGCCAGAAAAGGGAAAGAGGAGAGAGGCCTACATCCCTGCCAGAAAAGGGAAAGAGAAGGGAGAGACCTACCTTCCAGCCAGAAAGGGGAAAGAGGAGAGAGGCCCTACCTTCCAGCCAGAAAGGGGAAAGAGGAGAGATACCTACATTCCAGCCAGAAAAGGGAGAGAGGAGAGAGACCTACATCCCAGCCAGAAATGGGAAAGAGGAGAGAGACCTACATCCCTGCCAGAAAGGGAAAGAGGAGAGAGACCTACATCCCAGCCAGAAAAGGGAAAGAGGAGGGAGACCTACATTCCTGCCAGAAAAGGGAAAGAAGAGAGAGGTCTACATCCCAGCAAGAAATGGGAAAGAGAGAGAGACCTATATCCCAGCCAGGAAAAGGGAAAGAGGAGAGAGAGACCTACATCCCTGCCAGAAAAGGGAAAGATGAGAGAGACCTACATCCCTGCCAGGAAAAGGGAAAGAGGAGAGAGACCTACATTCCAGCCAGAAAAGGGAGAGGAAGGAGACCTACATTCCAGTCAGAAAAGGGAAAGAGGAGTGAGGCCTACATCCCATTCAGAAAAGGGAAGGAGGAGAGAGACCTACATTCCAACCAGAAAAGGGAAAGAGGAGAGAGACCTGCATCCCTGCCAGAAAAGGGAAAGAGGAGAGAGACCTACATTTCAACCAGAAAAGGGAAAGAGGAGGGAGACCTACATCCCTGCCAGAAATGAGAAAAAGAGATACCTACATCCCATTCAGAAAAGGGAAAGAGGAGGGAGACCTATATTCCAGCCAGAAAAGGGAAAGAGGAGAGAGGTCTACATCCCAGCCAGAAATGGGAAAGAGAGAGACCTACATCCCAGCCAGAAAAGGGAAAGAGGAGAGAGAGAGAGACCTACATCCCAGCCAGACAGGGTCTAAAAGCATATTGTTTCGTCGACTGAGGTGCTAAACATTCCCATCAGGGACAGTTTTCCCATGATGTCACTGGCAGGTGGCAAAGGTGTGTATTTTGGGAACACTGGCGTTTTGTTGTGCGGCGTGAATGTGAGTGCGAGAGTGCGAGTGTGGGCTCGTGCACCTGTGTGTGTTTGTGTGTGTGTGTGTGTGTGTACACATCCGTCCGTCCGTTCCACATTTACCCTCTCAGAGGAGGGTTATTTTTACCGCCGCTGTGTTTTGCCCTGAGCAGTTGTGCCTACGTGCAGGCTCTTTCAGCAGGAGTGTGTCTTTCCGCACACGAGGCCTGTTTTGTCCCCCTCCTCCTGAAGAGCCTGGCTGCAGTGATTGTGTGATTCCTGCAGAGCTGGGGTAATCAGCGGGCAGTTCTGGTGAATCACCCCTTCTAAGCGCTGACACATTAAAAGGTAATTTGCGACTGTTTCACCTTTAGCACCTTCACAGGGGGGTTGAAAGGGCCTTCACAGGGGAGCTAATGCCCTGGCGGAATTAGCAATAACCTGACTTTACCTGACCCCACCCCACTCCGCCGCTGCCCCTCCGCCCCTCCTTCAGAGCGCATCGCCTCCCTCTTCCTCGGTGACAGGCATTTGGGGCCATAGGAGGCCGCAGTGTAACTGTAGTGTGCCATTCCTCAAGCTGGTGGAGTGTGAAGACATATAATTGCTTCATGAAACCTAACTAGGTGATATGAATAATCTGTCAGCGGAGGAGGCGAGCCGGCCTCCGTGCCAATCACCCCGGTGCCCCGGAGAAGCGGAGCGTGGCCAAAACCATACCTGTCCATCCGGAAAAAAAACCCATATCTGTCCCTCAACTCCCCCCCCCCCACTGTTATCAGACCAAGGGGCTGAGGCGTGGATGGGAGGTGTGTGTGTGTGTGTGTGTGTGTGTGTATGTGTGTGTGTGTCTGTGTCTGAGACCACGCAAATGTATTGGCTACCACAGTCACTGGAGCCTGTTCCTATATATATATATATATATATATATATATATATATAGTCTGTATCAGATAGAGAACACAACTTCCACTGATTGGTTGAGTCCGTGTATGTGTGTATGTGTGTGTGTGTGTGGGGGGGGTCTCACAGGTGTGTGTAACTCTCACTCTAAAGGAAAAAATTCTCAAGATTCTCCACAGAAGCTGGCAAAAAGAAGAGAGGGAGCGATAGAAGAGAGACCGTGGGTGGGTGGAGGCGGCAGTGGACGAGGGAGCAAGAGGAGGAAGATGGTGGGAGAGCAGGCGGCCCCGCTGGACAACCGCACCAGGAGGTTCAGCACGCCTCAGGTAGACCCACACACACATACAAACATAGCCACAAACATAGTGACCCTGCTAACACACTGACGCATGGAAGCAGGGGCAATGTACAGAGACACACACACCGCTGATACAGTGAGACACACACACACATACACACACACACAAAGACATGGACACTCAAAAACACAATCACACAAAAACACTCACACACACTCACACTCAAAAACACACACAAAAACACACACACAAAAACACAATCACA
>JAJHIY020000446.1:0-17500 GCA_022114975.2 Lampris megalopsis | reverse complement strand
ATACACTTTGTCATTGTACATACACATACAACGAGATTCGTTCTCTGCATTTAACCCATCCTAGCTGTGCAGCCGCCATGCAGCACCCGGGGACCAACTCCAGTTATTTCTTCCTATTGCCTTGCTCAGGGGCACAGACAGGAGTATTAACTCTAACGTGCATGTCTGTTTGATGGTGGGAGGAAACCCACATAGACAGAGGGAGAACATGCAAACTCCACACAGAAAGGATCTGAGACGGCCTGGGGTTCAAACCCAGGTCCTTCTTGCTGTGAGGCAACAGTGCTAACCACTGGGCCACCGTACCGCCCCAAGTAGGATTTCACAGAAACACCACCGTCAGAGCTGTAAGACGTTCTCTACCTGCTTTAACCTGCAAAACAAATCAATCTCTAGATAACATTTTTGGAATGTTTCTGATGAGTCAGCTTGCATTTCTGAGTCATTGGTTAGCTAAGAACAGGATGCAGACAAGCTAACTTTTGCTGTGATGTACCGCTGCAAAGGTCTCTATGTTACATCAGTGTTAAAGCTGAAATCCATGATTCTTCTACATTACTAGGTTGTTATCCATTTGAAATGTGATGACGATGAGGCAATTCCTCTGAGCACTGGACCTGATCTTCATATTGCCATGCCACCTAAAGGAAGCTCCAACAACAATTCAGAGGAGACCATCTCCATGGCTCAGGTGCATGAATCACTTGAGCAGCAATTTTGCTGCTCAAGTGATTCATGTGTTTTATAGAAGTCATTTTAAGGACTTCTATAAAACACTGCTTGGTCATCAAGAGACATTTTTCAAATCATGTGGTGAAATTCTTGTTGATTCCTCTGCCAAGAGTTGGGGAATTGCTGAGAGAAGTCCATGACTTCACAGGGTTAGTCTGGACTCACTTGTAAGGAATTTCATCATTTTAAAAACTACTGTAATACATGGGTTGAGACCTGGAAAGATGTTGAAACAGTCTGCAAACATCTCATCTCTCTCAATGACAAAAGTGATTATGTAGAAGGTCAGTCCAAACACAACAATGTTGTCATTGATGACATTAGAGAGAATCAGTCAGTGAAAAATGGTCTGATTCTGAGGACAAACTGGAGAAGCTGCTGTCTGAGAAGCTACAGATAGACCATCGCAAAATTGCGTTGGAGTGGGCCCACATGACTGGAAAGCTTTTTCCATCCTCCACCAGGCCCAGGCCCATTGTCATCAAGTTTCTGCGTTATAAGGACAAACCGGAGGTCCTCAGTAATGCCAAAGCCCTGAAAGGCACAGGCATCATCATTCCTGAAGTTGTTCGACAGAAGCGAAAAGAACTTCTTCCAACTAAGGGCTACCAGAGAGCGGGGTGAGATTGCCTACCTTGCAGTATGAGAAACTCATTGCAAACCCACCATCCCAGAAACCTGCACAGAGGCCTAGGTAGAACAGTGCTAAGCCTCTGATTTGTGAACATTAGACACGATACACACTCATACACACACACTATACACACAGTAATCATACCTTCTTCTTTTTCTTTCAGCTTGTTCCCTGTTTTTCAGGGGTAAACACAGTGGATTTTATAGTTTCCATCAGTACCATGTGAGGGCACAGCACCAATGGCAGCCGTTGTTAACCTGGGCTTTGCCCAATCCAGTATAGTCTTGTCAAGCCGCATACTGATTTGACATTTTACGTCGGATGCCCTTCCTGACACAACCACTAACCCTATGGACGGGGGCACATCCACGGGCACTGGATGCCATCCCAGTATTCATGGGCTTGCGCCCATGCCTGTCACCTTAGTATCATACCTATTAATTATAAAATGTATCTCCATATGTTGGTCTACCTATGAAGACTTCCATGCCCATGATGGACTACAGCTCTCTTTTTTATCACTGTCCAAACATACGTTCAGACTCAGTTGCTTATTGTTCTTGCTGGAGAAATTGTTACCTCTCGAGGTGCACACCTATCAGTGAATATGAGATGAATGAATGGAGCTCTTGGACTTGCTCTAAGTGTGTCTCCATATTTCCTTATGGTGATGTTGATGATGATGGTTTGTTCGCTGATGTTGCCTTGACTTGAAAATTGTTTCAAATCATATGCTCTTCAGTCCCCTTGAATTGAACTCGTGTAGTGACACTAAATTCATGGAGCCATTTGATCCTAATTCAATATTTTTTATTTCTTTAACTTCAGAGTCTTTATCCTGTGACTATTTCAGTTTAAACAAGTTAGTCTGCTACTTGATATTCCAAATCCCCAAACAAAGCAGTTCTCAACTTTTCATTTAAACATTCACATTTAAACATTCATAGTCTCCAAAACTCATGATCCACTTCGTTACTTTTTGTCTTCATTTAATCATTAATTTTCTTACAGAGTTTTCAGAAACTTGGTTGACTGATGAGTCAACATCTGTCTATGAAATTCCTAGTTACCATACTCTACATCATTGCAGGATGACAAGAACTAGTGGGGATGTTTCTATATATTTACACAATGAATTAAAATATATAGATAACCTTAATCTAAATTCTGAGTGAAATGATGTTGGATCACTGTTCCTTGGAATACCCCCCCATGATATTTTTGATAGTAAAAGTGTGATCATTGGTTACATTTACAAGCCTCCTCACACAAACATTGGTAATTTTAATTCTGGTCTTCCTTGTGTCTTAGACAAAACTAACCGAGAAGGTAAAGTATGTTTGCTTCTAGATGACTTCACCATGACATTAATCTGTGTAATGGTGAGTCTCTTTCACTCACCGCAGACTTTCTGAAAACACGGTATGCAAATTCCCTATACCCCTTAATCACTAAACCTACTAGGTTAACTTCTTCATCTGCAACCCTTACGGATAGTATATTCACCAGCTGTCTTAGTAATGTGTGGAGGTCTGGTGTCCTTTACTCTGATATATCTGATCATTTTCCAATATTTCATCTCACTACAACCTCCACAGTCAAACAACAGGAAATGGAGAAATCTCTAAAGTTCAGAGTGTTCAACAAAAGAAACTGACTGGGGCGTCTGGGTGGCGTGGCGGTGTATTCTGTTGCCTACCAACACTTGGTTGGGCGTCCCCACAGACACAATTGGCCGTGTCTGCGGGTGGGAAGCTGGATGTGAGTATGTCTCCTGGTCGCTGCACTAGCTCCTCCTCTGGTCAGTCGGTGCGCCGGTTCGAGGGGGGAGGAGGGGGAAATAGGGGGAATAGCATGATCTACCCACATGCTATGTCCCCCTGGTGAATCTCCTCACTGTCAGGTGAAAAGAAGCGGCTGGCAACTCCACATGTATTGGAGGAGGCATGTGGTAGTCTGCAGCCATCCCCAGATTGGCAGAGGGGGTGGAGCAGCAACCGAGACAGCTCGGAAGAGTGGGGTAATTGGCCAAGTGCAATCGGGAGGGAAAAAAATCCACACCAAAAAAAAAGAAATATTTACCAATTTGAGAAGTTGATTGGTGATGTTCCGTGAGAAAATTTGAATGCTCATGATGATGTCGAACTTGCGTATCAGTCGTTTGTAGCCTCATTTAACACTGTATTTTACAGGAGTTTTCCTCCTGGTCAGTACACACACAAAAAAGGCAGTACATTCAATAATCCCTGGTTTACTCCAGGTCTCCATAAGTCAGCAATAACATAGAATAGATTGTATAAGAAATTGATCAGGAATCCATCCCCTATGAATATTGTCAATTATAAGAAGTATGGAAAAAAATACAACCCCTTAGTTAGAATTCCAGCGAACAAATACTTCACTAACAAGTTTGATGAGACTTCAAATAGCATCAAAATAACATGGAGAGTCGTCAATCAGCTCTTGAATAGGAAAAAGGCTTCAGCAAGTCTTCCGCCTCAGTTTGCTGATGAAATAGAGTATACACAGACCCATCTGATATTGGCATGTGCTTTTAATAGTCATTTTGCCAATGTTGGTTCAGTTCTATCAGAGAGGATGAGTCCTATTTGTGGGTCCCCATCTGAGTTCCTGAAAGGTTGCTCTCCTTCTCTCCAGAGCTTTGATGTGCCTACTGAGAAGGAAATTATGGACATCACTGCCAATATGAGAAATTCAGCAGCTGGTCATGATGAGGTTCAGTCATGTCTGATCACCAAAATTGGTTCCTCAATTATCAGGCAATTGACCTTTATATTTGCCAAATCTCTAGAAACTGGAATAATACCAAATGATTTTAAAATTGCTAGAGTAGTTCCTGTGTTTAAATCCGGTGACCAAATCTCATTTAGCAACTACCACCCTATTTCTGCCATTCCATGCTTTTCAAAGATTTTGGAGAAGTTGGTTTACAATAAAATGATGAAACATTTGCAGGGGTGGAAAATCCTGTATGAACATCAGTACACTGGGAGGGCACCAGTATGGATTTAGGAAAAAAAATATTATACAGAAATGGCTGTGCCTCAACTGGTTGACAAATTTCACACTGCTTTAAATAACAATGAATATTCATTAGGAATATTCCTTGACTTATCTAAGTTTTTGACACTGTTAATCATCATATCTTACTCCAAAAATTGTTAAATTCGGTTTTTATTGGAATCGTTTATAAATGGTTTTACCATTATATTCATAATCGACAACAGTTTAACATTAATGGATGGACATCTGATAGGGCCACTATAACATGCGGAGTCCCACAGGGATCTATTCAAGGACCACTCCCATTCCTTATTTATATCAGTGACCTTACTGCAGTATCATTCTCCATGTTCCCAGTACTTTTTGCCAATGATAAAAAATTATATCCTTCACTCGCTAATTTATTTATACTCATGGCAAATAGCTGACTTTGATTACGGAAGAATTTCCGAATGGTTCCAATTAAACAAATTATCTCTTAATATTAAAAAGTCCAAATTTATTATATTTACGTTTTAAAAAATACTGTAAATCTATTGTCTCTCCATTGAGAATAACCCAGTGACCCAGGTCTCATCCACAAGTTTCCTTGGAGTCTTGAATAATTAAACCGTAAGTTGGAAGAGTCATATTTGGGTTGTTTGCAATAAAATATCCAAATCTATTGTCATCAGTGGCAAAATTCAAAGTTTGTTTCATCATAGCCTAATTCTTACCTCATGTACTGTAATATCATTTGGGGAGCTACTTATCCCACTCACCTTTGTAACCCTTTTACTCTACAAAAAGGTTATGTGGAATTGCAACATTTAGCAGCAGGGCAGAAAACTCAGCCCCTCTCTTCAATCAGCTCAATATTCTATCAATTTTCAACATAAACACATATCAAGCTTATAATTTGTTTTTAAGAATTTGTATCCGCCTGCTTCGCTTCCCATGTCTTGTATTCTTTCAGCCTAACTGTGATGTACATTAATATTATATAAGACATGCCAAATAGTGACACCTCCCAGTGTTTCGTACTGGGCTCTGTCAATCTTCTGTTAGATATAAGGGAGCTCAGCTATGGAAGAGTTGTATAAAAATTGCATTTCAGTCTACCTCACTCAAGAATTTCAAATAAAGGCTTAGGTTCTGTCTGATGAACCAAACTATCCGAACTGATCATATATAACTATGATTGACCGCTCTCTCTCTCTCTCTTGCTCTCTCGCTCTCTCTCTATCATTTGACAGAATGGGCACCCTTGTGCACATGCTCAGACGCACATACACAAATGCACACATACTCTCACTATATTATTTTGTGTTTTTGCTTGATTTATGTTGCTTATTTAATGTTTCCCTTTTCTATTTTGTTTGCTTGCTCCTTTACTTTTGTGGATAACATACCTTTGCTCATAATGCTCATTTAGGTGAGAGTCCTTGGTATCTTTTAATTTCACCTGCACATCTTGTTTATTATTTGTTGTATTTCTGCTGCTTTATTTTATATGTGCAAATCAAATCAACTGTAGGAAGCACAAAGAAATGGGTAGCCCTGTTACAACAGTTTTTTTTCAGACTACAAACCAGGTGTGGCAGCCATTTTTGGCTGGTGTGCCGTCAGCTCAGCAGTAAACAGTTCCCACCCTTGTAAACATGGATCCTGGGACCAAAGCTAACACAGACAGTGTAATGTATTACAAACTACATCACACTATATGGGAACACTGTTGTACAGTAAAAATGATTGTTATGGATACATCGGCATCACCTTTAAATCTTTTTCTTGCTGGAGTTGTTTCCAACATGTACGTGTTTGCCGCTGCACCAGTGTTCGTCCTACCCAGGGAAAACCTTTCAACAGTGGTGTACCGAGACCGGAGAGTCTCCAACCATGGTATTATATGTACCCTGACTCCATAGTGCAGATGACTAGAATAATGATATACTGGTGGAGAAAGATCACGGTTTTCAGCTTTAAGCATCCATTTAGGATGTGATGTAAATAATATGTAACATGCAGTCAATACTGGGCCTACCTCCAATTACAAATTACAGCAACGATCCCGTATCATTCAGTTTACAACAGTCACACAAACAGTTGTGTGTCATCTGTGACACTGTGTTCTTTGTTTGTTGAAGGGATAAAAGGTTGCTTGTGCAGCCTTTGGAGACGGCCATTATTTATAAAGGGACTAAATGAGTTCTAGGGCTCAGGTCAGAAGTTGTTTCTGGAGCGCTCGGGCCCAGTTTGCTTGTTTGACTCTCCACATGTCGCCAGCCAACTCCTCACTCCTGCGCACAGCAGTGAGGGTTCAGTAAAGGCCCAGTCCATAGGATCTAATAAACATGTCTGCAGCGGAAACGGGAAGAAAGACCTTGCACTTCCTGTTTGAGCATCCCAGCTCCCATGAGCCTTTCCCACACCGCGGGGCCTTTCACTTCAGCGATCCCGTCTCCCATCCCAATCCGGCTCCTGGGAGCGTTCAACCCCCCCTTGTGAACGCTCATCTCGGAGGCCGATTGGATGATGACTCTAATCGTTTTGTGGGGCAAGTGTTTTCTTTAGAGGAGGGGTAAAAGCGCAGTGCGGGGGCGCATAATGGCTTCCGATTTCAGGGGAGGAAACGAGATGTAAATGAGGTAATTATGTGTCTTAACGAGGGCAAACAGCGTTGACATTCTAGCCCCAGTAACCAGCGTATTTATAGCCCATAATAACCTTAAGTGGGACTGGCTGGAATATTGTCAAGGGAATTAGAGCCGTCTGAACAGCGCGGCTTTTGTTTTTGTTGGGGCTTGTGCGCTCGATTCAGCCGGGTTTGACTCGGATTCTTGCATCAAACCGGAGTATTGAGGAGAACGATATTGACAGGCATAGAATTCCGAAGAAGGCGGTGGGAGGGCGCGGGCCAGGCACCCCATTGAGACCACCACATGCACATGTACACACACACACACACACACACACACACACACACACACAAGCACACACAGTGATGCTGTGGTGGAAGTATGGAAAGCTCCATCGCAGGGAAGCATTCCATGTATGGGTATTGCAGGGCTGCCCGGTGGTGAAAAAATATTTTCCCTCGCCACACTCCTCCATCCAGCTAGTAAGTCTGCGGAACGGGGTTGGAGAATCAGTTATCGGTGAATGAAAATAAAGCGCTGGCTCGTAACCCGGTTGAGTTTCAGTGATTTTTGGCATGCTTCAGCATGAACACCCCCACCACCACCACCAGCACTACAACCACACACACACACACACACACACACACACACACACACACACACACACACACACACACACACACACACACACACACCTGGGTACTACTGAACTCGGCCAAGTTATGGTTCTCGTGTTTTAAAAACAGATAAAGAAAAGTTCAGATTGATTTAGCAAAAGAAAAAAAATGAATGAATGAATTGAACTGGAATTTGGTGTGTGTGTGTGTGTGTGAGTGTGTGAGTGTGAGTGTGTGTGTGTGTGTGTGTGTGTGTGTGTGTGTGTGTGTGTGTGTGTGTGCTGATGCTGTGAGTAAAAAAAAGTCTTGGCATTAGGATTGTGCCGAGCGCAGCAAAAGTGTATTTCTGATGGAGCGAGCAGAGGCTTTGGAGTTCACCCTGTATTCACTTTCTCAAATATATCTGACCCCCCCACCCCCCCCCCACACACGTATTTACATACAGAGAGACTCACGCACAGATTAAATTGAGAATTTAGACAGTATTCAGTGTTCCTGTGGTGAACCTGGACGGTGGGATTATCATACGTTGCGAGAGGGCTTCTTTAAGTCCACCGTGGGACGACAGGGTAGTTCAGATGTTATTTGATGTTGAGTTCTGATGACGGCGTCTGTAAGCAGACATGTTGGACATAATCAGAAATCAAGTTTAGACTATTTCTCTGCACTGCAGGACGCTGGTGTGTTTCTAGGACAGAGCAACGAACTTCGCGACGCAAATAACGCGACCAACACACGTCATAAATACTGACGTGACGCGCAAATTACGCGCGGTCATTTTGACCGCCCATGGTCGTTTTTTTTTGGTGCAGTTGATCTAAAACGTATTATAATCCAAATGTAATTTTAGGAGCAGTCAGGGAGCGGCAGGTTTGTGTCTTTTTTTCCTTCCACAAAGTTATTAAACTTTGAAAATCCAAAACTGCCAAAATGACCGCCTTGGTCGTTCTTGACAAAAACGACACAAATGAAACTAAAGTTTTTGTCTTGCCTCCGTTGTGTTGTTTAAATGTGCTGTGCGCAGCGTCGGCCAGGCTGAGTCACTGGAGTCACGGCACGGTGACGCTGAACCTCCCAGCCAACTGCTCCACTGCAGCGCTGGCAGGCACAAAGAACCGTCGCCGCCGTCATTTGGAAACCTTTACCTGTTGCCCTCGCATGGCATGGATATTAACCAATCCCCCCCCTCCACTCTGTCTCTCTCTCTGTCTCTCTCTCTGTCTCTCTCTCTCTGTCTCTCTTTCTCTCTCTCTCTCCCCTTTCCGATGGCACTCAGCCGTTACGTTCTCAAGGGAAGGGCAGACTGCTGGCGCCGCGGTGTTTGGGCTCTCCCCCGTGTCCACACATGCGTGTGCACAAACACAGCCACCCAACCACACAAACATACACACACACATACGGGCACACGCACACGCAGACGCACACACACACACACACACACACACATACATGCATAGTTGCCAAACACGTGCACATAGGTACACACACCTCCCAGGTACACAGGTACTCACACAGAAAATTTAAGCGTATTGTTTTGCTGCTGGAGAAGTCATCGATGGTGCTTTGTTCACGTCCCGCATGAGGGTTCAGGCCACCGAGAACTTCTCCTCCCGCCTTTATTTTGCTGTTGTTCTCCTACTGCTGGATAAACATCTCCAGTTGAATAAACTGAACACATCATTGTTCATCCCCATTAAGTCGTTTTGGGACAACAGATGAAGTCTGACACCCCCCCCCTTTTCGCCCCAATTGTACCCGTCCAATTACCCCACTCTTCTGAGCCGTCCCGGTCGCTGCTCCACCCCCTCTGCCGATCCGGGGAGGGCTGCAGACTACCACATGCCTCCTCCGATACATGTGGAGTCGCCAGCCGCTTCTTTTCACCTAACAGTGAGGAGTTTCCCCAGGGGGACGTAGCGCGTGGGAGGATCACGCTATTCCCCCCAGCCCCCCCCCCGAACAGGCGTCCCGACCCACCAGAGGAGGCGCTAGTGCAGCGACCAGGGCACATACAAACATCCGGCTTCCCACCCGCAGACACGGCCAATTGTGTCTGTAGAGACGACTGACACGGGGACTCGAACTGGCGACGGGTGAAAACTTTGTATCTCACCACACTTTTATTTATAGCAGGCCGTTTTATTGTTTACTCATTTTACTCTAGTCACCAGAAATCAAACTCTATTGACTTGTCACAGTAACATTGTTACTTTTGACTTGTCACAGTAACATTGTTACTATTGACTTGTCACAGTAACATTGTTACTTTTGACTTGTCACAATAACATTGTTACTATTGACTTGTCACAGTAACATTGTTACTTTTGACTTGTCACAGTAACATTGTTACTATTTACTTGTCACAGTAACATTGTTGCTACTTGTCACAGTAACATTGTTACTACTTGTCACAGTAACGTTGTTACTACTTGTCACAGTAACGTTGTTACTATGGACTTGTCACAATAACATTGTTACTACTTGTCACAGTAACATTGTTACTAGCTGATATTGATATTTAATGAGATCTAGTTTCTGTTCCACATAAAGATATTAACGCATATATTTTTACTTGACGTATATCTTTTAAGACTAGTGGAATTAATATGACTAGTCACAACTAGAAGCTGATATCAGTCATCAGTTTCCTCAGTGCTTGTGTTTTACTCGTTTGTCTGTTTGGAGTTAGCATGACATAAAAGCATGATATATTACAATATGTTGTGCTATTAGCGAAGTGTTATTTGTGTTTATCACACAATTATGATATTATTTGTTGATATAAAACGTGGGTGATGATAAAAAATGAACCTAATAATCTGTTCCTTCATATGAGTCATGTTGTGCAGACTCGGTGTCACATGAGAGTAGACTGACTTGAAGTGAACAGTCTTCATTTTTCTCCACAAGCGGCTGGAGCGAGGGAGGAAAACAGACACGGGGGTTTTAGAAGAGAGCAAAAAATAATATTCGTGACACTTGGAGTGACCTTCATGTGCACGTGAAGTTCCCCTTCCAGTAGTCTGAGCGCCAAGTGTTTGCGCTGTTTGTAAAGCTTATTTTCCTTTTGACAATAAGTTTGGAGTGCCGTGTTTACCGAGATAGCAGCCGATTATTTTTCCTGCTTAATTCGAAGCAGTCGCCCCTCTTTCGCTCTCTCACTCTCTTGTCCCCCGCCTGGATCTCTCTCTTTCTCTCTCTCTCCCTCTGTCGGTCTCTCTCTCTCTCTCTCTCTCTCTTCCTCTCTCCCTCTCTCTCCTTCTCTCTCCCCCTCTCTCTCTCCCTCTCTCCCCCTTGCTCTCTCTCTCCCCCTTGCTCTCTCTCTCCTTCTCTCTCCCCCTCTCCTGCCCCCTCTCTCTCCTCGTCCCCCCCCCTTCTCTCTCCTTCTCCTATAGTCGTCCTGTGCAATCTGCATCAGAGGCACACACCCAGATCTGATGGAAAATAAAACAAATAAACTGCGATGACTCGGATAACATTTCCCCCTGATTGACCCTGACCCCCGTGACCCCCGAGACACTCTCACAGGAGTGGGGTCGTGACCCCGCCGCGGCACATGGGCTCGCTGAGTCAGAGAGGGCCTCGCTGTGTTGGTTTGGCCTGCTTGTCTCAACCAGTAGGAAAACATACAAAGGCCCCTGCGCCGCACAGACACGCACACACACACACACACACACAGACACTGCAGCAGCATCTACATCAGGGCCTCATGTGAGATATATCACACTTCACACTCAGTTAAAATCTGTGGGTGTGTGGGTGTGCGTGTGTGTGCGAGCGTGCGTGTGTGTGTGTTCCTGCATGTACGAATGCAAGAAATGTCGTATTTCAGGAACCGGCTCCCGCGTGTTGCCTTGGAACATGTGACACGAGGAACACAGAAGCTGGAGATGTACCTTACTGATAAAGGTGATGTGATGTTGTAGATAATTTTTTAACCAATCAAAACAAAAATGTTGACAGGCTTTACCGACTGATAAGATAGGGTGATAATTTATGTAACTGATGGAAAGCACTTTCTCTCTTTCACACTCGTGCTGAGCCTTTCTGTCATGTGGCTACACTGTTTATAACTTGTATTTATATACATTTATAATGATATACATTCTGACTGGGGGATGTGATGATTGATGGTACCCACCCACCATCAATCATTACATCCCCCAGTCAGAACACACACACACACACACACACACACCTTCCCCTGCCATGAAGACCAGCATATGGGACTGGTGGTGGACGGCAAGGTAAGTGGGGACCAGTAAAAGGCAGGTAAATGGGGACCAGTAAAAGTTGGGTAAGTGGGGACCAGTAAAAGGCAGGTAAGTGGGGACCAGTAAAAGGCGGGAAAGTGGGGACTAGTAAAGGGCGGGAAAGTGGGGACCAGTAAAAGGCGGGAAAGTGGGACTAGTAAAAGGCAGGTAAGTGGGGACCAGTAAAAGGCAGGTAAGTGCGGACCAGTAAAAGGCGGGTAAGTGGGGACCAGTAAAAGGCGGGTAAGTGGGGACCATTAAAAGGCAGGTAAGTGGGGACCAGTAAAAGGCGGGTAAGTGGGGACCAGTAAAAGGCGGGAAAGTGGGGACCAGTAAAAGACGGGTAAGTGGGGACCAGTAAAAGGCGGGTAATTGGGGACCAGTAAAAGGCAGACAAGTGGGGACCAGTAAAAGGCAGACAAGTGGGGACCGGTAAAAGGCGGGTAAGTGGGGGCCAGTAAAAGGCAGGTAAGTGGGGACCAGTAAAAGGGGAGTAAGTGGGGACCAGTAAAAGGCGGGAAAGTGGGGACCAGTAAAAGGGGAGTAAGTGGGGACCAGTAAAAGGCGGGAAAACGGGGACCAGTAAAAGGCGGGAAAGTGGGGACCAGTAAAAGGCGGGTAATTGGGGACCAGTAAAAGGCAGACAAGTGGGGACCAGTAAAAGGCAGACAAGTGGGGACCGGTAAAAGGCGGGTAAGTGGGGGCCAGTAAAAGGCGGGAAAACGGGGACCAGTAAAAGGCGGGAAAGTGGGGACCAGTAAAAGGGGAGTAAGTGGGGACCTGTAAAAGATGGGTAAGTGGGGACCAGTAAAAGACGGGTAAGTGGGGACTGGTAAAAGGCAGGTAAGTGGGGACCAGTAAAAGGCAGACCGGCTGAGCTTCACAGCCACATTACCCACTGGAGAACAAAGCCGGGCTCGGACGTGAAACACGCCTCTCATACACGCTCTCTTCTCTTATCTTGTTTATTCGACCGAGTTTTTCAAACGCAAACATTTTCGTTAGATGGCACAGTGGACCCTGCTCTGAGATAAGGATCGAATGCAGACTTAATTGCCTGAGATAGAAGCTTATTATTCCCATTAAACAGGCGTATAGGGGCCTGGCTGCCTGGCTCGCTGCACCGCCACCGTCTCCCTCCGCTTCTCCCTCTCTGCTGTCTTTTCATCCCGGCCTCCTCGCTTCCCGCTTGTCTCCGCTGTCCATTTGATGTGGAGATGAAGGGCAGAAAAAGAGGGCAAACGAGAGCAGTTTGGTCCTGAAGAAGTTGGAAAATCTGGTAACAATTGGAATGTAATGAAAGTGTTTGGAAGTCTTTTCCCCTGATGTGCTTAGCTAATGATTTTCTTGCTCCATTGCACCCCTGTTTTAAGTGTGTACGTGTGAGTCTGTGCATCACGGCCTCTTTCCTTTTTCCACAGTCGTTTAAAGATAGGCTTCTCCTGGTCGGGTTCTAATACTGTCCCCCCCCCCACACCTCTCTGTCTTTGTGTCGTCTCCCGCTTCCTCTGGCTTATTGACTTAGCATAAAATCTTCCATGACCCATTCCTGGCCAGGGCGTGTATCGGTCTAAACTTATGAGGGTTTGAATGGGTTTGTGTGTGTGTGTGTGTGGGGGGGGGCGTGCATGTGCTTGTGTGTGTGTGTGTGTGTGTGTGTGTGTGTGTGCGTGCGTGCGTGTGTGTGCGTGCGTGCGTGCGTGTGTGTGTGCGCGCGCAAGCGTGTGTGTGGGCTTGCATGTGCGTGCGTGCGTGGGCATGCGTGTGTGTGTGCGTGCGTGCGTGCGTGCGTGTGTCAATCTCGAGGAAGTCTCTGTATGCTGCTGTGCTCTGTGCGCTGTTGCACGGTGGTTGCCTCTGTGAGATGTGAACGTCCCCTTTTGCCCAAACCACCCACCCCCCCACACACCCACCCACCACCCACCCCCACTACCAGTCGGAGCGGTCTCAGGGCGGCCGGGCCGGCATTCCTTCACGGGTTCACTGGCAATCCTCAAGTGGCTCCCTCTTAACAGCCTCAAACCCACCCGCCGCCCCCCCTAATCACTGAGAGACATAATCACAGGCCACTTTGAAGTAATAGTCAATTTGTTATGAGTCCACCGTTTAACAGAACGGCCCCTAACGCAGCGCAGCCATGGGCCAGTCACAGCAGATGTATAGATAGGGGAGGGCGCACCGCACCGTCCATGGAAAAGCTTGGTTTTTTTACACCCCTTGTAACAAAAGGCCATCATACTCATGCTCATGTGCAAAACCCTCACACACATAAATGAGCATGCATACATGCTTGTTTTTCTGTAGTTATGAGGATTATTATTGACTATATTCATTCCCTAGTCCTTAACCCAAACCTCAACCATCAGAGCTACGTGCCCAGGGTGCATGCCACCTAACCGCAACATCCCTGGTTCGATTCCAGCCAGTAACTTCTGTTGCATGTCGTACCCATGTCGCTCTCCCCTTGTTTCCTGCCTGCCACTTCACTATCCGCAAAAAAATCGTAAAAAAAAAACTACAGGCACTACCAGGATTTCACTCCTACATTTAAACGACCATGGGAGGTCAAAATGACCGCCGTTTTTAAACTCTATATTCTGTCAAGATAAATACCCAATTGAGATATTAATGCATTACATATGTTAGTATGTCTGTTAAGAAACTAACTGACGCCAAAATTAACATTTCAACAACTTCAATGCTATTTTTCAAACAATTTAAAATGGCCGCTGTCCAACGCCTGTAAATACTGCAGCGCCTCGGTGGTAGTCATGGTGCGTCTGTAACGGCGTCTGTAACCAGACATGTTGGAAATAATCAGAAATCAAGTTTAGACTATTTCTCTGCACTGGAGGACGCTGGTGTGTTTCTAGGACAGAGCAACAAACTTCACGAAGGAAATGACGCGACCAACACGCGTCACAAATACTGACATGACACACAAATTACGCGAGGTCATTTTGACCGCTCATGGTCGTTTTGGGTAGATATTATAACTTTTTTGTGCAATGGCTCTAAAACTCATTTTAATGCAAATAAATGAATTTTCAGGAGCATTCAGGGAGCGGCGGGTCTGTATCCCCCCCACACACACACATACACAAAGTTATTAAACGTTGAAAATCCAAAACGGTCAGAATGACCGCCATGGTCGTTCCAGTGATAGCCCAATTCTAACCTTAACCCTAAACCCAAGTCCTGACCCGAAATAGACCCTTAAAGAAACGAGGGCCGGAGAAAATGGAAAAACATCCTGGCATGTGGTTGTCTGGTAGGTCGGAGTGGTCACTCACACTCGCAGTTGTTTGGGCTAACGCCATGAAAGACCTCACGGCGTGTGTACGGAGGGACAGCTGATGCAGATAACGGACGGAAAATCCAAACTGTGTAGTCGAGACAGTCTGTGGGTGTGTATGTGTGTGTGTGTGTGGGGGGGGGGTCTGTGTGTGTGTGCGTGTGTGAGTGCACGTGTGCATGCTGATGTTACTCTTTCTGTGTGGTTTTTCGCCCCCACAGTTGATGAGAGGCTAGCAGGAAGTGCGAGGCCTTATACCTGTCACTCAGCCTGCACGCTGTACCACTGAATGCTCCAGCAATTACTCACAATGACACACACTGTACCTGCGATGATGCGTGTACGTGCGTGTAGTTCGGTTGTTGAATCAGGTATAAAAAGCGCGGGCCCCTGTGTTGCCCTATGTTTATTGTTTACCGTGCTCCGGGTGGCGCCAGGTCCTGGAAAAAAAAAACAGGAGCTGAAAAACACTGTTTTTGTGGGAGAGGGGGAGTGAAGGAGGCCGCTCCTGTGGTTTTTGCAATCGGCATCACTATCAGGGGCCCTGATCTCTCTCTCTCTACTCTCTACAGAGAGCGAGGGGAGGGGGAGGGCAGGAATAAAAGGTATGTTATTCCACACGGTACACATTGGGGCCGGGGGGGTGTCTGAGGGTGTGTGCCTGCCGCTCACACGGGCAATGCGGGCTTTTGGTGGCGCGTCTGAATGCACACAAACATGCACCCCCGTGCACACACGCACGCACACACACACACACAAGTATAGCTGGCTCCATCTGGAAGCCAGTGTCTGAGCATCAGGGGTGGTCAGTTCCTCGTCGTGTACTCCAGCACAGGAATCAGGAACACTTTGTTTGTCGTTTCATTTCATGCACTTCCGTACATGAAATGAAACAACACATCGTTTCCCACAGCCCACAGCAGTGCAACACAAAGACTACAATGCATATCCAAACTACTAGAACTACAACAACACATACGTGCAAACTAACACTATAGCCAAACTAAAAAATAAATAAAATCACCGACCAAGGGGACGAGCACTAACCAGGGTGACTGTCGGAACTGCTGGTCTGCATGGGCTAGCAGTTAGCTTAGCCTTCCTGTCAGACCACCCTCGGTGTTTCCTCCTCAGGTACAGCTCCAGGCAGGGCCGTGGTCCTTGGGCCCACCGGACGCGGCAGACCAGGCTCCCTCAGCCGATCCAGCGCCAGCTCTCCCAGCCAGACACCCGCAACACACCTCCCCACAGTTAACACCAGGCGAGGCCGTCGCTAGACCGCCCTCGGTGTTATCGGAACTACCGGTCTGCATGGGCTAGCAGTTAGCTTACCCTGCCCCTCTTCCGCATCCTGTCAGACCGCTCTCGGTGTTTCCTGCTTGGTCGCAGCTCCAGGCAGGGCCGTGGTCCCTGGGCCCACCGGACGCAGCAGACCAAGCTCTCCCAGCCGATCCAGCGCCAGCTCTCCCAGCCATCAAACGAAGACAAAAACTTAGACGCAGCCGTGGACGAAGACCCTGCATGGACGGTACTGGGTGAGGCCGCCGCAAACATGAATCCGCGCCGCCATCTTCCCACACCTTAAGCGGGAAGTTCTGCGGTGGTGTGGCCGCTGCGTGCGAAAGAGCACGTCTTCGCAAAATGCCGTCTCGCCAGTCTGCCCGTCACCCACCAACAAAACGACACACACCAGGGGTCAGGGGGTAGGGGGGCCTGTTTCTGGTTGGTTGGAATCAAGAAGCACAAATCCAGTAAAACCATGAACACAGTGTCCGATCAGAGATGGATCTGCACCGCCATTCAGGGACACGTTGTTATCACACACACGTCGCCCGGTGCTGACACAGACGTTAACCCGCAATATCATCATCTAGCCGGTGCCGCTGAGAAAAGACACACACACACACACACACACACACACACACACACTTGCGCCTCTCCATTACCTGGCCCTGAGCAGACACGTGAGCAGACACACGTGATGCGCGCGCCCGCGCATCGGGACTGGATTGGCCTATTTTCGGAGCCATTAGTGTGAAGGGTGTGTGTGTGTGTGTGTGTGTGTGTGTGTGTGTGTGTGTGTAATTCAAAGGGGCCCGTGCCATCTTTATTCACGCGCCGACATTAGGACGTAATGAATCATGAAGTGGGTGTATTGTTCCACGCTCGGCTACCTGACGCCCGCTCCGCCGCGCGCGCGCGCGCGTGCGCAACGGGCAGGTGTAGAACATCATTATCGCCCGGCTCCAATTGATGAAGAGTATTATACCGCCAAATTGATTTTCCTTACTCCGCGATCACGACGACGGCAACATCGTCGTGTCGTG
>JAJHIY020001712.1:35000-44912 GCA_022114975.2 Lampris megalopsis | reverse complement strand
AGAGAGAGAAACAGTAGAGAGAAATATAAAGAGAGAGAAACAGTAGAGAGAAATGTGAAGAGAGAGAAACAGTAGAGAAATATAAAGAGAGAGAGAAACAGTAGAGAGAAATATAAAGAGAGAGAAACAGTAGAGAGAAATATAAAGAGAGAGAAACAGTAGAGAGAAATATAAAGAGAGAGAAACAGTAGAGAGAAATATAAAGAGAGAGAGAAACAGTAGAGAGAAATATAAAGAGAGAGAGAAACAGTAGAGAGAAATATAAAGAGAGAGAAACAGTAGAGAGAAATATAAAGAGAGAGAAACAGTAGAGAGAAATATAAAGAGAGGGAGAAACAGTAGAGAGAAATATAAAGAGAGGGAGAAACAGTAGAGAGAAATATAAAGAGAGGGAGAAACAGTAGAGAGAAATATAAAGAGAGGGAGAAACAGTAGAGAGAAATGTGAAGAGAGAGAAACAGTAGAGAAATATAAAGAGAGAGAGAAACAGTAGAGAGAAATATAAAGAGAGAGAGAAACAGTAGAGAGAAATATAAAGAGAGAGAAACAGTAGAGAAATATAAAGAGAGAGAAACAGTAGAGAGAAATATAAAGAGAGAGAAACAGTAGAGAGAAATATAAAGAGAGGGAGAAACAGTAGAGAGAAATATAAAGAGGGAGAAACAGTAGAGAGAAATATAAAGAGAGAGAAACAGTAGAGAGAAATATAAAGAGAGAGAAACAGTAGAGAAATATAAAGAGAAACAGTAGAGAGAAATATAAAGAGAGAGAAACAGTAGAGAAATATAAAGAGGGAGAAACAGTAGAGAGAAATATAAAGAGAGAGAGAAACAGTAGAGAGAAATATAAAGAGAGAGAAACAGTAGAGAGAAATATAAAGAGAGGGAGAAACAGTAGAGAGAAATATAAAGAGAGAGAAACAGTAGAGAAATATAAAGAGAGAGAAACAGTAGAGAAATATAAAGAGAGAGAAACAGTAGAGAAATATAAAGAGAGAGAAACAGTAGAGAGAAATATAAAGAGAGAGAGAAACAGTAGAGAGAAATATAAAGAGAGAGAAACAGTAGAGAGAAATATAAAGAGAGAGAAACAGTAGAGAGAAATATAAAGAGGAGAAAGAAACAGTAGAGAGAAATATAAAGAGAGAGAAACAGTAGAGAGAAATATAAAGAGGAGAGAGAGAGAGAAATATAAAGAGGAGAGAGAAACAGTAGAGATAAATGTAAAGAGAGAGAAACAGTAGAGAGAAATATAAAGAGGGGAGAGAAACAGTAGAGACAAATGTGAAGAGAGAGAAACAGTAGAGAGAAATATAAAGAGAGAGAAACAGTAGAGAGAAATATAAAGAGAGAGAGAAACAGTAGAGAGAAATATAAAGAGAGAGAGAAACAGTAGAGAGAAATATAAAGAGAGAGAAACAGTAGAGAGAAATATAAAGAGAGAGAAACAGTAGAGAGAAATATAAAGAGAGAGAGAAACAGTAGAGAGAAATATAAAGAGAGAGAAACAGTAGAGAGAAATATAAAGAGAGAGAGAAACAGTAGAGAGAAATATAAAGAGAGAGAAACAGTAGAGAGAAATATAAAGAGAGAGAAACAGTAGAGAGAAATATAAAGAGAGAGAAACAGTAGAGAGAAATATAAAGAGAGAGAAACAGTAGAGAGAAATATAAAGAGAGAGAGAAACAGTAGAGAGAAATATAAAGAGGGAGAAACAGTAGAGAGAAATATAAAGAGAGAGAAACAGTAGAGAGAAATATAAAGAGAGGGAGAAACAGTAGAGAGAAATATAAAGAGAGAGAAACAGTAGAGAGAAATATAAAGAGAGAGAAACAGTAGAGAAATATAAAGAGAAACAGTAGAGAGAAATATAAAGAGAGAGAAACAGTAGAGAAATATAAAGAGGGAGAAACAGTAGAGAGAAATATAAAGAGAGAGAGAAACAGTAGAGAGAAATATAAAGAGAGAGAAACAGTAGAGAGAAATATAAAGAGAGGGAGAAACAGTAGAGAGAAATATAAAGAGGGAGAAACAGTAGAGAGAAATATAAAGAGAGAGAAACAGTAGAGAGAAATATGAAGAGAGAGAAACTGTAGAGAGAAATATAAAGAGAGAGAAACAGTAGAGAGAAATATGAAGAGAGAGAGAAACAGTAGAGAGAAATATAAAGAGAGAGAAACAGTAGAGAGAAATATAAAGAGAGAGAGAAACAGTAGAGAGAAATATAAAGAGAGAGAAACAGTAGAGAGAAATATAAAGAGAGAGAAACAGTAGAGAGAAATATAAAGAGAGAGAAACAGTAGAGAGAAATATAAAGAGAGAGAGAAACAGTAGAGAGAAATATAAAGAGAGAGAGAAACAGTAGAGAGAAATATAAAGAGAGAGAAACAGTAGAGAGAAATATAAAGAGAGAGAGAAACAGTAGAGAGAAATATAAAGAGAGAGAGAAACAGTAGAGAGAAATATAAATAGAGAGAAACAGTAGAGAGAAATATAAAGAGAGAGAAACAGTAGAGAGAAATATAAAGAGAGAGAAACAGTAGAGAGAAATATAAAGAGAGAGAGAAACAGTAGAGAGAAATATAAAGAGAGAGAAACAGTAGAGAGAAATATAAAGAGAGAGAAACAGTAGAGAGAAATATAAAGAGAGGGAGAAACAGTAGAGAGAAATATAAAGAGAGAGAAACAGTAGAGAGAAATATAAAGAGAGGGAGAAACAGTAGAGAGAAATATAAAGAGAGAGAAACAGTAGAGAGAAATATAAAGAGAGAGAAACAGTAGAGAGAAATATAAAGAGAGGGAGAAACAGTAGAGAGAAATATAAAGAGAGAGAAACAGTAGAGAGAAATATAAATAGAGAGAAACAGTAGAGAGAAATATGAAGAGAGAGAAACTGTAGAGAGAAATATAAAGAGAGAGAAACAGTAGAGAGAAATATAAAGAGAGAGAGAAACAGTAGAGAGAAATATAAAGAGAGAGAGAAACAGTAGAGAGAAATATAAAGAGAGAGAGAAACAGTAGAGAGAAATATAAAGAGAGAGAGAAACAGTAGAGAGAAATATAAAGAGAGAGAAACAGTAGAGAGAAATATAAAGAGAGAGAAACAGTAGAGAGAAATATAAAGAGAGAGAAACAGTAGAGAGAAATATAAAGAGAGAGAGAAACAGTAGAGAGAAATATAAAGAGAGAGAAACAGTAGAGAGAAATATAAAGAGAGAGAGAAACAGTAGAGAGAAATATAAAGAGAGAGAGAAACAGTAGAGAGAAATATAAAGAGAGAGAAACAGTAGAGAGAAATATAAAGAGAGAGAGAAACAGTAGAGAGAAATATAAAGAGAGAGAGAAACAGTAGAGAGAAATATAAAGAGAGAGAGAAACAGTAGAGAGAAATATAAAGAGAGAGAAACAGTAGAGAGAAATATAAAGAGAGAGAGAAACAGTAGAGAGAAATATAAAGAGAGAGAAACAGTAGAGAGAAATATAAAGAGAGAGAAACAGTAGAGAGAAATATAAAGAGAGAGAAACAGTAGAGAGAAATATAAAGAGAGAGAAACAGTAGAGAGAAATATAAAGAGAGAGAAACAGTAGAGAGAAATATAAAGAGAGAGAAACAGTAGAGAGAAATATAAAGAGAGAGAGAAACAGTAGAGAGAAATATAAAGAGAGAGAAACAGTAGAGAGAAATATAAAGAGAGAGAAACAGTAGAGAGAAATATAAAGAGAGAGAGAAACAGTAGAGAGAAATATAAAGAGAGAGAGAAACAGTAGAGAGAAATATAAAGAGAGAGAGAAACAGTAGAGAGAAATATAAAGAGAGAGAGAAACAGTAGAGAGAAATATAAAGAGAGAGAGAAACAGTAGAGAAATATAAAGAAAGAGAAACAGTAGAGAGAAATATAAAGAGAGAGAGAAACAGTAGAGAGAAATATAAAGAGAGAGAAACAGTAGAGAGAAATATAAAGAGAGAGAGAAACAGTAGAGAGAAATATAAAGAGAGAGAGAAACAGTAGAGAGAAATATAAAGAGAGAGAGAAACAGTAGAGAGAAATATAAAGAGAGAGAGAAACAGTAGAGAGAAATATAAAGAGAGAGAGAAACAGTAGAGAGAAATATAAAGAGAGAGAGAAACAGTAGAGAGAAATATAAAGAGAGAGAAACAGTAGAGAGAAATATAAAGAGAGAGAAACAGTAGAGAGAAATACAAAGAGAGAGAAACAGTAGAGAGAAATACAAAGAGAGAGAAACAGTAGAGAGAAATACAAAGAGAGAGAAACAGTAGAGAGAAATATAAAGAGAGAGAAACAGTAGAGAGAAATATAAAGAGAGAGAGAAACCGTAGAGAGAAATATAAAGAGAGAGAAACAGTAGAGAGAAATATAAAGAGAGAGAGAAACAGTAGAGAGAAATATAAAGAGAGAGAAACAGTAGAGAGAAATATAAAGAGAGGGAGAAACAGTAGAGAGAAATATAAAGAGAGAGAGAAACAGTAGAGAGAAATATAAAGAGAGAGAGAAACAGTAGAGAAATATAAAGAAAGAGAAACAGTAGAGAGAAATATAAAGAGAGAGAAACAGTAGAGAGAAATATAACGAGAGAGAAACAGTAGAGAGAAATATAAAGAGAGGGAGAAACAGTAGAGAGAAATATAAAGAGAGAGAGAAACAGTAGAGAGAAATATAAAGAGAGAGAGAAACAGTAGAGAGAAATATAAAGAGAGAGAGAAACAGTAGAGAGAAATATAAAGAGAGAGAAACAGTAGAGAGAAATATAAAGAGAGAGAAACAGTAGAGAGAAATACAAAGAGAGAGAAACAGTAGAGAGAAATATAAAGAGAGAGAAACAGTAGAGAGAAATATAAAGAGAGAGAGAAACCGTAGAGAGAAATATAAAGAGAGAGAAACAGTAGAGAGAAATATAAAGAGAGAGAGAAACAGTAGAGAGAAATATAAAGAGAGAGAGAAACAGTAGAGAGAAATATAAAGAGAGGGAGAAACAGTAGAGAGAAATATAAAGAGAGAGAAACAGTAGAGAGAAATATAAAGAGAGAGAGAAACAGTAGAGAGAAATATAAAGAGAGAGAAACAGTAGAGAGAAATATAAAGAGAGAGAGAAACAGTAGAGAGAAATATAAAGAGAGAGAAACAGTAGAGAGAAATATAAACAGAGAGAGAAACAGTAGAGAGAAATATAAAGAGAGAGAGAAACAGTAGAGAGAAATATAAAGAGAGAGAAACAGTAGAGAGAAATATAAAGAGAGGGAGAAACAGTAGAGAGAAATATAAAGAGAGAGAAACAGTAGAGAGAAATATAAAGAGAGGGAGAAACAGTAGAGAGAAATATAAAGAGAGAGAGAAACAGAAGAGAGAAATATAAAGAGAGGGAGAAACAGTAGAGAGAAATATAAAGAGAGAGAGAAACAGTAGAGAGAAATATAAAGAGAGAGAAACAGTAGAGAGAAATATAAAGAGAGAGAGAAACAGTAGAGAGAAATATAAAGAGAGAGAGAAACAGTAGAGAGAAATATAAAGAGAGAGAGAGAGAAATAAGAAGAGGAGAGAGGGAGAGAAACAGTTTAGATAGAGAGAAGTATAGAGAGAGAGAGAGAGAGAGAGAGAGAGAGAGGGAGAGAGAGAGAGAGAGAGAGAGAGAGAGAGAGAGAGAGAGAGAGAGAGAGAGAGAGAGAGAGAGAGAGAGAGAGAGAGAGAGGGATAATGTGTTGTTTTGGAGTGTGGAGTTGAAACCAGCAGTACAGGATGTGCAGCCAAACTATTTTCTTTGCTTGGCTGCAGATTTTAAACTCAGCTTCTTTGTGTGTGTGTGTGTGTGTGTGTGTGTGTGGGTGTGGCTATAAGTATGTAGGTGTGGATAGTAGGGGGGGTTTCTGATAGGATGTTGCTTGCTTGTTTTCCTAATGTATGTCACAGGTGACAAGAGCACATGTATACATACATACATACATACATACATACATACATACATACATACATACATACATACATACATACATACATACATACATACATACAATAGCATATGTATATATACATACATATACATACATACAAGAGCGTATACGTACATACAAGAGCATATGTATATATACATACATATACATACATACAAGAGTGTATACACACATACAAGAGCATATGTATATATACATACATACAAGAGTGTATACATACATACAAGAGCATATGTACACATACATACATACATACATACATACATACATACATACATACATACATACATACATACATACATACATACATACAAGAGTGTATACATACATACAAGAGCATATGTATATATACATACATACAAGAGTGTATACATACATATAAGAGCATATGTATATATACATATATATACATACAAGAGTATACATACATACAAGATCATATGTATACATACATACATACATACATACATACATACATACATACATACATACATACATACATACATACATACAAGAGCGTATACATACATACAAGAGCATATGTATATATACATACATATACATACATACAAGAGTGTATGCACATATACATACATACATACATACATACATACGTACAAGAGCGTATACATACAAGAGCATATGTGTGTATATATATATACACATACATACAAGAGTGTATACATACATATAAGAGCATATGTATATATACATACATATACATACATACAAGAGCGTATACATACATACAAGATCATATGTATACATACATACATACATACATACATACATACATACATACATACATACATACATACATACATACATACATACATACATACATACATACATATACACAAGAGTGGATACATACATACAAGAGCATATGTATATATATATACATATACATACATACAAGAGCATATACATACATACATACATACATACATACATACATACATACATACATACATACATACATACATACATACAAGAGCGTATACATACATACAAGAGCATATGTACATACATACATACATACATACACACACACACACACACACACACACACACACACACACACACACACACACACACCGATCAGCCAAAACATTAAAACCACCTGCCTAATATTGTGTAGGTCCCTCTGGTGCCACCAAAACAGCTCTGACCCGTCCAGCCGTGGACTCCGCAAGACCTCTGAAGGTGTCTTCTGGTCTCTGGCACCAAGACGTGAGCAGCAGATCCTTTAAGTCCTGCAAGTTGCGAGGTGGGGCCTCCACGGATCAGACTTGTTCTTCCAGCACATCCCACAGATACGTGATCGGGTTGAGATCTGGGGGATTTGGAGACCAAGGCAACACCTTGGACTCTTGGTCGTGTTCCTCAAACCACTGCTGATTCATCAGACCAGGCCACCTTCTACCATTCCTCCATGGTCCAGTTCTGACGCTCACATGTCCATTGTAGGTGCTTTCAGTGGTGGACAGGGGTCCTCATGGACACTGACCGGTCTGCAGCTACACAGCCCCATACACAGCAAGCTGTGATGCACTGTGTTGTGTTCTGACACCTGTCAATCATAGTCTGCATGAACACTAGACGCGCGGTCATTTTGACCGCTCATGGTCGCTTTAGGTACATCTCACAACAATACAGGAACTACACACACCATGTTACACACAACCACACAGGAACTACACACACCATGTTACACACAACCACACAGGAACTACACACACCATGTTACACACAACCACACAGGAACTACACACGCTATGTTACACACAACCACACAGGAACTACACACGCCATGTTACACACAACCACACAGGAACTACACACACCACGTTACACACAACCACACAGGAACTACACACACCATGTTACACACAACCACACAGGAACTACACACACCATGTTACACACAACCATACAGGAACTACACACAACCATACAGGAACTACACACACCATGTTACACACAACCACACAGGAACTACACACACACCATGTTACAACCACACAGGAACTACACACACCATGTTACACACAACCACACAGGAACTACACACACCATGTTACACACAACCACACAGGAACTACACACACACCATGTTACACACAACCACACAGGAACTACACACACCATATTACACACAACCACACAGGAACTACACACACCATGTTACACACAACCACACAGGAACTACACACACCATGTTACACACAACCACACAGGAACTACACACACCATGTTACACACAACCACACAGGAACTACACACACCATGTTACACACAACCATACAGGAACTACACACAACCATACAGGAACTACACACACCATGTTACACACAACCATACAGGAACTACACACACACCATGTTACAACCACACAGGAACTACACACACCATGTTACACACAACCACACAGGAACTACACACACCATGTTACACACAACCACACAGGAACTACACACACCATGTTACACACAACCACACAGGAACTACACACACCATGTTACACACAACCACACAGGAACTACACACACCATGTTACACACAACCACACAGGAACTACACACACCATGTTACACACAACCACACAGGAACTATACACACCATGTTACACACAACCACACAGGAACTACACACACCATGTTACACACAACCACACAGGAACTACACACACCATGTTACACACAACCACACAGGAACTGCACATACCATGTTACACACAACCACACAGGAACTACACACACACCATGTTACACACAACCACACAGGAACTACACACACCATGTTACACACAACCACACAGGAACTACACACACCATGTTACACACAACCATACAGGAAATACACACGCCATGTTACACACAACCATACAGGAACTACACACACACCATGTTACACACAACCACACAGGAACTACACACACACCATGTTACACACAACCATACAGGAACTACACACACACCATGTTACACACAACCACACAGGAACTACACACACCATGTTACACACAACCATACAGGAACTACACACACCATGTTACACACAACCACACAGGAACTACACACACCATGTTACACACAACCATACAGGAACTACACATACCATGTTACACACAACCACACAGGAACTACACACACCATGTTACACACAACCACACAGGAACTACACACACCATGTTACACACAACCACACAGGAACTACACACACCATGTTACACACAACCACACAGGAACTACACACGCCATGTTACACACAACCACACAGGAACTACACACACCATGTTACACACAACCATACAGGAACCACACATAACATGTTACACACAACCACACAGGAACTACACACACCATGTTACAACCACACAGGAACTACACACACCATGTTACACACAACCACACAGGAACTACACACACCATGTTACACACAACCACACAGGAACTACACACACCATGTTACACACAACCACACAGGAACTACACACACCATGTTACACACAACCACACAGGAAATACACACACCATGTTACACACAACCACACAGGAACTACACACACCATGTTACACACAACCACACAGGAACTACACACACCATGTTACACACAACCACACAGGAACTACACACACACCATGTTAGAACCACACAGGAACTACACACACCATGTTACACACAACCACACAGGAACTACACACACCATGTTACACACAACCACACAGGAACTACACACGCCATGTTACACACAACCACACAGGAACTACACACACCATGTTACACACAACCACACAGGAACTACACACACCATGTTACACACAACCATACAGGAACTACACACACCATGTTACACACAACCATACAGGAACTACACACACCATGTTACACACAACCACACAGGAACTACACACACCATGTTACACACAACCATACAGGAACTAC
>JAJHIY020001712.1:27500-32500 GCA_022114975.2 Lampris megalopsis | reverse complement strand
GTCTCTCTCCTCCTCTCCCTCACTTTCTCCAGTCCTCTTTGTCTCTCTCCTCCTCTCCCTCACTTTCTCCAGTCCTCTTCGTCTCTCTCCTCCTCACCCTCATTCTCTCCAGTCCTCTTCGTCTCTCTCCTCCTCTCCCTCACTTTCTCCAGTCCTCTTCGTCTCTCTCCTCCTCTCCCTCTCTCCCCAGTCCTCTTCGTCTCTCTCCCTCTCTCTCTCCAGTCCTCTGTCTCTCTCCCTCTCTCTCTCCAGTCCTCTGTCTCTCTCCTCCTCACCCTCATTCTCTCCAGTCCTCTTCGTCTCTCTCCTCCTCTCCCTCACTTTCTCCAGTCCTCTTGTCTCTCTCCTCCTCTCCCTCTCTCTCTCCAGTCGTCTTTGCCTCTCTCCTCCTCTCCCTCTCTCTCTCCAGTCCTCTTTGCCTCTCTCCTCCTCTCCCTCTCTCTCTCCAGTCCTCTTTGTCTCTCTCCTCCTCGCCCTCGCTCTCTCCAGTCCTCCTCTCCCTCTCTCTCTCCAGTCCTCTTTGTCTCTCTCCTCCTCTCCCCCTCTCTCTCCAGTCCTCCTCTCCCCCTCTCTCTCCAGTCCTCCTCTCCCCCTCTCTCTCCAGTCCTCTTTGTCTCTCTCCTCCTCTCCCCCTCTCTCTCCAGTCCTCCTCTCCCCCTCTCTCTCCAGTCCTCCTCTCCCCCTCTCTCTCCAGTCCTCCTCTCCCCCTCTCTCTCCAGTCCACTTGTCTCCCTATACATGTACTATACGTTCACATCTTTGCGTCTCTCTCTCTCTGTCCACGTCGTGCTGCTCTCTCGTCCGCTCAGTCTGGTGCTGAATGAATAGAAATTACAAGACAACTCTGATGGCAAGGCTGCAACACACGCACAACTGCAACACACACACAACTGCAACACAAGCACAAGCGCAACACGCCCAACTGCAAAACATGCACAAGCGCAGCACACGCACAACTGCAACACATGCACAAACGCAACACACACAAATGCAACACATGCACAAATGCAACACATGCACAACTGCAGCACAAACACAACTGCAGCACACGCACAACCGTAACACACACACACACACACTCACAACTGCAACACATGCACCACCGCAGTACATGCACAGCCGTAACACACAAAACTGCAACACATGCACAACTGCAGCACAAACACAACTGCAGCACACGCACAACCGTAACACACACACACACACACACACACACACACAACTGCAACACATGCACCACCGCAGTACATGCACAGCCGTAACACGCAAAACTGCAACACATGCACAACTGCAAAACATGCACAAGTGCAATGGTGCACAGCCACAACACACACGTGCAATACGTGCACAGCCGTAACACACACATAACCACAACACACGCATAACTGCAACACACACATTAGTTTGTCTGTCTGTCTGTCTGTAGTTCTGTTTCTGTTTCCTCTCAGAAAATCTCTCTTACTCTAATACACAAACTCTGTCTCTCTTTCTCAGACACACACAAACTTTGTGTGTCTGTCCGTCCATCTGTCTGCCTGTTTGTGTCTTTCCTCACAGAAAATCAATCTCGTTCTTTTTTACTAACTCTCTCGCATACACACACACACACATGCACACTCAGACACACACATGCACACAAGCGCTGTGTAGAAAGAAACACATGCATAAACAGTGATACACACATTACAAAGCACACACACACACACACGGACTGACTGATTTTTTGGCATTTTTTGGGCCGGGGGGGGGGGTAGCATTCTCTCCCTACAGCGACCATGGGACTCGGTGCGTTGCCTTGGAAACAGCCCAAACTGCACCAAAGAGAGAGAGAGAGAGACAAGGAATGAGAGAGAGAGGAAGAAGAAGATAGAGAGAGAGGAAGAGAAACAAATAAGGAGCGATAGAGAGACAGACAGACAGACAGCCCGCAGGAAGGAGGCGAGAGACAAGCAGAGAGAGAGAGAGAGATACAGGAAGAGAGACAAAGAGAGACAGCAGGAGGGGGAGAGACAGGGAGAGACAGAGAGGGACATCAGATGATCTTCCAAGGAGACGACCTCCTGGTGAGGACTACTGTTCTTCTGTGTCTGTTTAGTGGCACATGCATGTACCTGTGTGTGTCTGCGTCTGTGTGTGTGTCTTTCTTAGTGTGTCAGCCCTTGTTTGAATGTGTGTGTTGTGTAAATAACTGAAGCACACACGTGTGTGCATGCATGCATTAAGGTGTGTGTGTGTGTGTGTCAGTATTTGTAGGTCTGTGTATCATTCCTGGATTATCAGGTTAGATGACTTGTGTGTCTGTGAGTATCTTTCCGCTGTGTGTGTGTGTGTGTGTGTGTGTGTGTGTGTGTGTGGTATTCCTCGACCCCAGGACAGTATGGGTGCTAAGCTGTGGTGCAGGCTGTGGGAACAGTGATTTGGCAGCCGGCGAGTCGTCCCCGTCAGGCAGCATCAGGCAGACGTGCGGCGGGGCCTCCACCACCGGGCCCCAGCCCCCGCACATAACTCCCTTTATTAAAGAGAAGGAACAAAACAAATGAGAAAGAAGTAGAAGTAGAAGCGGGATGGTTTGTGCGAAGGCCAAACCCAGAGACGCATGACGTCCTCATCATCATCATCATCATCATCATCATCATCATCATCATCATCCTTCGACCGCAGTCGAGCACAAAATGTGTGAATTCACGCGTGTCGTTTGCTGATAGCGGACCGAGGTCGCGACTCCTTCGGAACCCGGTTTCTGTCCGGGCTGGTCCCGTAGCCTTTCCCCCTCCCGGGGCGTCGACAGGGCAGTAGTTTGTTTTGTTATTCAACCCATAACCGGGGGTAACCTTGACTCAGTTACCAGGACACGTCCACGTTCAGGTGGGCCGCAGTAATTGGTCTACGGGGGGTGGGGGGGGGGTCACTCCTCCGGAGGTTTTCTGGCGCCTTTGGCTAAACAGCCTATCCCACAAGGCAGCGGGGGGCCGGTGATTGGCCCAGAGCCCCGTTAGTGATACCGGTCCGAAGCACGACAAGGTGGGGTTGACTCGCCCGGGAGGGACTTTGTGTCGCGCCCCACGTGTGTTTTTGACTGCGCCGCAGCAGACCAGCGTGAAGTTGGGAGCAACTGGACTGACGCGGTCCTCCACCGACAAAACGACCCCCGTGGGTCGTTCGTTCAAGCAGCTTATGACGACCTGTAGTGACGTTTTAAGCTCCTCCCTCGCGCTCCTCCGTCATTATAACGCGTGACTGGCCCCGTACCAATGAGCGACCTCCTCCCATAGGAACGAATATTGATAAAGTCAAAGTTTAAAGTCACGTAGCGGTTATAACGGCCACGCTAGCTGCTTTCTAACGTTTGGCTAACGTTACGTCAGCTCTTATAACGTCATTCATAGGGAGACACACCGCCAATAGCGGTCGTAGTGACTAACTAGACAGCGAAGCAACACAACATCGCACTGGCTACACATTCTGTTGTTCTCACAAAACCCCACAATGCGCAGAGGCGAAGTATCGGTGTCATACCTCCTGCCGCCGGTAGGGGCGCTGTTTGAGGAAACGCTCCTGTGGGTCGTATTAGAGGACAGACGACCGGTTGACTTAATAGCAGCGAGTTGCGCGTTTCTCAGACCTGTTAAGTCGGGTGAGAGGAATCAGACTTGGCCGTGCAGGGTTCTGGCGTCGTGACGTGGCGGCTCGGGATTCTTGCTGATGGATGTTCAGTCACTAGCCGAGGAGGGAGGTGTGTACAGTCACAGATGGGTGGATGGATGATGGATGGTGTCGGGGGCTGCGGTGGCCAGACGGGGAAATGGGACAGAGGAGAAACAGCAGAAGATGGAATAATGCATCCGTAAGTGGTGGTGTGTGCCGCCTGGTCCTCCCTGAGCACCCTCACGCCGTCGCTGGCGGACCTGTTTGAAGCCGGCGTCTGACTGCAGCCGGCGCTAGCGTTGGCCTTGGCGTCGCGCGGCGGTTCACGAGCGCCGAGCTTCCTGGCGAGTGCTTTGCAGTTAAACTAAATGGACAGCGTTGATTTGGGTCTTTTATTTGTACGGCGGGACGGCTGCCAGCGGCTCTCTGGACGAAAACACAAACCGCAGAGAGAGAGAGAGAGAGAGAGAGAGAGAGAGAGAGAGAGAGAGAGAGAGAGAGAGAGAGAGAGAGAGAGAGAGAGAGAGACAGACAGACAGACAGACAGACAGACAGACAGACAGAGAGACAGAGGAAGAAACAGACAGACAGAGAGAGACAGATAGACAGAGACGGAGAGAATTGAATTGAGAGAGCAAGCGAAAGACAGACAGACAGACAGAGAGAGACAGACAGAGAGAGAGACAGACAGACAGACAGCAAGAGAGAGAGACAGACAGACAGAAAGCAAGAGAGAGAGAGACAGACAGACAGCAAGAGAGAGAGAGAGAGAGACAGACAGACAGCAAGAGAGAGAGAGATAGACAGACAGAAAGAGAGAGAGACAGAGAGAGAGACAGACAGCAAGAGAGAGAGAGGGGGAGACAGACAACAAGAGAGAGAGAGGGAGACAGACAGCAAGAGAGAGAGAGAGGGAGACAGACAGCAAGAGAGAGAGAGAGAGGGAGACAGACAGCAAGAGAGAGAGAGAGGGAGACAGACAGCAAGAGAGAGAGAGAGAGGGAGACAGACAGCAAGAGAGAGAGAGAGGGAGACAGACAGCAAGAGAGAGAGAGAGGGAGACAGACAGCGAGAGAGAGAGAGAGAGGGAGACAGACAGACAGCAAGAGAGAGAGAGAGAGGGAGACAGACAGCAAGAGAGAGAGAGAGAGGGAGACAGACAGCAAGAGAGAGAGAGAGAGAGGGAGACAGAGCAAGAGAGAGAGAGGGAGACAGACAGCAAGAGAGAGAGAGAGAGGGAGACAGACAGCAAGAGAGAGAGAGAGGGAGACAGACAGCAAGAGAGAGAGAGGGAGACAGACAGCAAGAGAGAGAGAGGGAGACAGACAGCAAGAGAGAGAGAGGGAGACAGACAG
>JAJHIY020001712.1:0-22500 GCA_022114975.2 Lampris megalopsis | reverse complement strand
CAAAAGTGTCATGCATTTGAGGTGCACGAGCTGGTGACCTGGTGAGGGGTCCGTAACGGCGTGTGACCTGGTGAGGGGTCCATAACGGCGTGTGACCTGGCGAGGGGTCCGTAAGGCCGTGTGACCTGGCGAGGGGTCCGTAAGGCCGTGTGACCTGGTGAAGGGTCCGTAACGCCGTGTGACCTGGTGAGGGGTCCATAAGGCCGTGTGACCTGGTGAGGGGTCCATAACGCCGTGTGACCTGGTGAGGGGTCCATAAGGCCGTGTGACCTGGCGAGGGGTCCGTAAGGCCGTGTGACCTGGTGAAGGGTCCGTAACGCCGTGTGACCTGGTGAAGGGTCCGTAAGGCCGTGTGACCTGGTGAAGGGTCCGTAAGGCCGTGTGACCTGTTGAGGGGTCCGTAACGCCGTGTGACCTGGTGAAGGGTCCGTAACGCCGTGTGACCTGGTGAAGGGTCCGTAAGGCCGTGTGACCTGGTGAAGGGTCCGTAAGGCCGTGTGACCTGTTGAGGGGTCCGTAACGCCGTGTGACCTGGTGAGGGGTCCTTAACGCCGTGTGACCTGGTGAGGGGTCCTTAACGCCGTGTGACCTGGTGAGGGGTCCTTAACGCCGTGTGACCTGTTGAGGGGTCCATAACGCCGTGTGACCTGGTGAGGGGTCCGTAAGGCCGTGTGACCTGGTGAGGGGTCCTTAACGCCGTGTGACTCTGTTTGTGGCACTGTTAAGGGTGATGGGTTATTCCTCTTTAATCCAAACCTCCAATTCTGTCCATTCAAAAGCACCTCCCTCCCAACGCATAGCTCTCTCCTGTCTTCATTGCTCTCTTACCTTTGCTCTCTCCCTCTTCCTTTCCTCATATTCTTCTTTCTTTTTCTCTCCTCCATTTCTCTTTCATCTCCACACTTCCTCCTCCTCACCTCGTTTTTCCTGCTCTCCTCTTTCGTTCCTCTTTTCCTCCCCTTTCATCTCTTGCTTCGGCCCCCTCTCATCTTTCCATCTACCTCTCTCTGCTCCACCCCTCCTTCCTCTCTGCTCGTCTCCACTCCTCCTCTTCCAGCACGCACAGGCCACAGGATGGGGTCAAACTATGGCCAGAGCTGTCAGTGTGTGTGTGTGTGTGTGTGTGTGTGTGTGTGCCATTTTGGCAGTATTGGTTTTTCATGTGTATTAGAGCATTTAAGTTTGTCAGCGAGAGAGAGACAGAGACAGACAGACAGAGAGAGAGAGATAGAGATAGAGACAGACAGAGAGAGAGACAGACAGACAGACAGAGAGAGAGACAGAGAGAGAGACAGACAGACACAGACAGAGAGAGAGAGAGACAAAGAGAGAGAGACAGAGAGAGAAAGAGAGAGAGACAGACAGACACAGACAGAGAGAGAGAGAGACAGAGAGAGAGAGATAGAGAGAGACAGAGAGAGAAAGAGAGAGAGACAGAGAGAGAGGGACAGAGAGAGAAAGAGAGAGAGACAGAGAGAGAGAGAGACAGACAGACAGAGAGAGACAGAGAGACAGACAGAGAGAGCTACAGAGAGGAGTTAAACCTGCAGAGCGAGGGAAGGGAAGGAAAAAAGGAGGACAGAGAAAAGCAGGAAGACGGAGAGAGGAGGCACGTGAAGGAAAAGAAAGGAGAGCGAAAGGGGGAGAGAGAGAGAGAGAGAGAGAGAGAGAGAGAGAGAGAGAGAGAGAGAGAGAGAGCTTATTCTTCAACCAACTTCATCAGAGCTTTGCAATTTCCGATAGATTCATACACGAGTACACGGAAATATTCCGAATATGTCGGCGTGGAATATTTCTAATGTCGCCATGGAAACTGAGCGTAGTCAGGACGCCAGGAAGCCGACGGCAGATGAGATAAGGTGAGTGCGTTCGTCAGCGCGAGGCGAGTCTCACACGCGCATCTCTGGTCGGGGTTTTTCCTCGCCCAGGTTGTTGCACACAAGCGGCCAGTCACAAGCCAAGCACGCGGGGGGCGGCAGCAGGAGGCGGGTGGCGGCAGCGGGAGGCGGGGGGCGGCAGCAGGAGGCGGGCGAGGCGAGGCGCCCCCTGATGACATGAACATGCTGCCGACCCAGCGGCCCCTGGTAAAGCAGACCACGGCGAACATCAAGCCTTTGTTAGGTGAACACAATGGACCCGTTCTGTCGGCTGCTTGTTGCCCGGATGGACTCGATAAAGAACCACTCGGTGAACAGGTTCCACGTGGCCGAGTCGCAGGTGCGCTCGTGGTGTGCTTCCGGCCCCGAGCACGAAACTTGCAGGGCAGAACTTTCTTCTTCAAACCCAAGACTGCAAAAAAAATGACCTCAGGAGCTCCCGTAGACGCCCCGGGTGTAGCACGCCCCTGCTCTCCTCACCCGGAGACCCCACACACCGACGCCCCACGCAGCCGGGCGGGAGCCGCCACCGCGGCGCCGTGAGCCCGCTTGCGACAGACGCGCCGGGTGCGGAGTAATGCACAGGAGTCAGTCTGGTCGGGGAGGATGCACCGTGACCGATGGGAGTTTATTACTTTTTCCACATCCTCTCTTGCTCTCGGGTTTCTCTCTTTGGTTGCGTTTTGTTTATGACGGCGCTTCATCCCGTCGAACCAGAAATCTTTCCTGGCGTCCAGGAAGAAGCCCTGTGAGGCGGGATTACACACCATGCGCCCCTAAAATCCTCTCTGGTAACCAATACAAAACCAACTGAATTCTAAATGGAGGAGCGGCGCGCGCGCGCGCGCGCGCACACACACACACACACCGATCAGCCAAAACATTAAAACCACCTGCCTAATATTGTGTAGGTCCCTCTGGTGCCACCAAAACAGCTCTGACCCGTCCAGCCGTGGACTCCGCAAGACCTCTGAAGGTGTCTTCTGGTCTCTGGCACCAAGACGTGAGCAGCAGATCCTTTAAGTCCTGCAAGTTGCGAGGTGGGGCCTCCACGGATCAGACTTGTTTTTCCAGCACATCCCACAGATACGTGATCGGGTTGAGATCTGGGGGATTTGGAGAGCAAGGCAACACCTTGGACTCTTGGTCGTGTTCCTCAAACCATTGCTGAACATTTTTGCAGTGTGGCAGGGAGCAGCATCCTGGCCGAGAAGGATGCTGAATATGGAGCTGCCAGGGAAGAGGAGAAGAGGGAGGCCAAAGAGGAGGTTTATGGATGTGGTGAGGGAGGACATGCAGGTGGCTGGTGTGACAGAGGAAGACGCAGAAGACAGGAAGAAATGGAAACGGATGATCCGCTGTGGCGCCCCCTAACGGGAGCAGCCGAAAGTAGTAGTAGTAGTAGTAGCAGGGAGCAGTATCCTGCTGACGGAGGCCGCTGCCATCAGGGAATACTGTTGCCCTGAAGGGTGCACTTGGTCTGTAGCGGTGTTTAGGTAGGCGGTACGTGTCAAAGTGGATGCCAGGACCCAGGGTTTCCCAGCAGAACGTTGCCTAGAGCATCACACTGCCTCCGCCGGCTTGCCTTCTTCCCACAATGCATCCTGGTGCCATCTCTTCACCAGGTGAATGATGCACACACACCCGGCCCGTTCACACGATGTAAAAGAAAACATGATTCATCAGACCAGGCCACCTTCTACCATTCCTCCATGGTCCAGTTCTGACGCTCACATCTCCATTGTAGGTGCTTTTGGTGGTGGACATGGGTCATCATGGACACTCTGACCGGTCTGCAGCTACACAGCCCCACACACAGCAAGCTGTGATGCACTGTGTTGTGACACCTGTCAATCATAGTCAGAATGAACTTTTTCAGCAATTTGCGCTACAGTAGCTCTTCTGGGGGATCGGGCCAGACAGGCTAGCCTTCACTCCCCACATGCATCAGTGTGCCTTGGGCACCCATGACCCCATTGCCAGTTCAGCAGTTATCCTTCCTTGGACCACTTTTGGTAGGTTTTGACCACTGCATGCCGGGAACATCCCACAAGACCTGCCGTTCTGGAGATGCTCTGACCCAGTCGTCTAGCCATCCCAATCTGGCCCTTGTCATAGTCGCTCAGGTCCTCACACTTGCCCATTTATCCTGCTTCCTATACATCAACTTCAAGAATGGACTGTTCACTACTGACTAATATAGCTCACCCCTTGACAGGTGCCATTGTAATGAGATAATTAATGCTATTCACTTACCTGTCAGTGGTTACCGTGTACTTTTCAAATAAATATATCATGAAACACACATTGTCCATCGTACTGGATTTAACTGACTGCAAGACAGTAGTCTGCTGTCGGCTAATATGAGCTGCTGCAAACAGGAATGTAAAAACAGACTACCAGTCACAGTAACTTGGCTTAGTGTTGTCTTGAGAACAGTTTTGACAAGGGTAAAATGCAAGAAAGGCTGTGACGCTTTCTCTGGCCATCGTCTTCGGATTTCCGGTGGCATCTTTCAGTATCATTAGAGTAAGCAAAAGAAAAATCAAACATTAAAATCTTAGACTTCCTGAACTGCCTTGATTTTAAAAGTTTTAAAAATTATTTGACATGAACGAAAGACCCAAAAGGATCACTTCAAGCCAACAGTTTTTTCACTATAACTGGATTATTTAAACCGTGTTTTCATAGGAATGATCCTGTCTGGTGACTCTTATGGTCAGTAGAGGCGGTTTCCTGAGTATGTGTGTCTGTGTATAAACAGTGGCTTGAGAAAGTATTCAGGCCCCTTCACTTTTTGCACACTTTATTGTACTGTAGATTTAAATTTAAATTGATAAAATTGCTATTTTTACCTATCAATCTACACTCAATAACTCAATAACGCAATAACAATGACAAAGTGACATGTTTTTATGAATTTTTGCAAATCTATTAAAAATCAAAAACAAATCTCACTGACAAAAGTATTCGGACCCTTTGCTGTGCAACTCAAAATTGTGGTCGGGTGCACCTTGTTTGTTTTTAATTATCCTTGAGATGTGGCTAGAATTTGATTGTCCACCTGTGAAAAATTGAATTGATTGGAAATAGTTGAGAAAGGCACACATCTGGGCATCCGGGTAGCGTAGCGGTCTGTTCCGTTGCCTACCAACACAGGGGTCCCATCGAATCCCCGTGTTACCTCCGGCTTGGTCGGGCGTCCCTACAGACACAAGTAGCCGTGTCTGCAGGTGGGAAGTCGGATGTGTCCCGTTTCCTGGTCGCTGCACTGGCGCCTCCTCTGGTCGGCCGAGGCGCCTGTTCAGGGGGGAGGGGGAACTGGGGGGAATAGCGTGATCCTCCTACGCACTACGTCCCCCTGGCGAAACTCCTCACTGTCAGGTGAAAAGAAGCGGCTGGCAACTCCATATGTATCAGAGGAGGAATGTGGTAGTCTGCAGCCCTCCCCGGATCAGCAGAGGCGGTGGAGCAGAGATCGGAACGGCTTGGAATAGTGGGGTAATTGGACGAGTACAGTTGGGGAGAAAAAGGGGGAAAATGAAAAAGGAAAAGAAAGGCACACATCTGTGTATATACGGCCCCTCAATTCACACTGCATGTCAGTTCAAAAACCAAGCTGTGAAGTCCAAAGAACTCTCTACAGACCTCAGTGATAAATTTTGGCAAGAAATAGAACCTTGCAAGGGAATAAAACCATTTCTAAAGCTTTGAGTGTACCCAGGAGCACAGTGGCCTCAATAATTGTGAAATGGAAAAAGTTTGGAATCACCAGGACTCTTCCAAGAGTTTGTCCCTCTGGCCAAACTGGGTAACCGGGCAAGAAGGGCCTTGGTCAGGGAGGTGACCAAGAACGCAACGGTCACTCTTAGTAAGTCCTCTGCAGAGACAAATAAGAGTCATTAATTGTCTTACAGCTAACACACACACACACACACAAATGCAAGAAGTGGTGGTTGAAGAAATATTCCTTCTGCATTATTCTCTTCCTGCTGTCCTTCCTCCAAGGGCAGCACTTTTCTTCAGTGCTTGGGGACCAATTCCAGGTGGCTATCCGTCCATGTCGTGGTCAGGGAAAGGACAGGAGAGCATTCTGCATATTTTTAGTGGGGTTCTTTTTATGTTGGAGGAAACCCATGTGAGCACAGGGAGAACATGCCAACTCCACACAGAAAGGGCACATACAGAGTACACACAGACAGCCACTGCACACCAACAGACGTGGAGAGAACATGCAACTCCCCCAGTGCCAACCCCATCCCAGGTGGGAATCAAACCCAGGAACTTCTTGCTGTGAGACAGCAGCGCAAACACTGTGCCCACCTACCACCAAGAACCTGCTGGAAGGACAGCCATTTAAGCTACATTCCATCAATCAGGCCTTTATGGTAGAGTGGCTAGATGGTAGCCACTCTTGAGTGAAAGGCATATGAAAGTCCACTTGTAGCTTGCCAAACGACATTTAAAGGACTTTGTGAGCATGGGGGAAAAGATTTTCTAATCTGATGAGAGAGAAAAATTGAACTCTTTTGGCAGAACTCCAAGTACTATGTCTGGTGAACACCAGGCACTGCTCAACATCTGGCTAATACCACCCCTACGGTGAAGCATGATGTTGGCAGCGTCATGCTATGGTGGTGCTTCTTACTAGTCGGGACAGGGAGACTGGTAAGAATTTAGGGAAGGATGAATGCAGCCAAATACAGAGATGTCCTTGAAAAAAAACCTGCTCCAGAGTGCCATCGACCTCAGACTGTGGTGACAGTTCACTTTTCAGCATGACAATGACCCGAAGCATACAACCAAGACAACGCTGGAGTGGCTTCGGGACAAGTCTCTGACTGTGCTTGAGTGCCCCAGCCAAAGCTCAGACTTAAACCTCACAGAGCATCTGTGAGAGACCTGAAGATGGCAGTTCACGGATGCTTCCCATCCAATCTAACGGGGCTTGAGAGGATCTGCCAGGATGAATGGAATAAAATACCCAAATCCAAATGTGCAAAGCTTGAGACTTGCCCAAGAAGACTTCAAGCTGTAATTGCTGCATAAGGGGCTTCTACAAAGTACTGAATTAAGGGTCTGAATACTTATGTAAATGAGAGATTTCAGTTTTTGATTTTTAATACATTTTCAAAAATTTCTAAAAAAACATGTTTTCTTTGTCATTATGGGTTATTGAGTGTTGATTGATGGGTAAAAATGGCAGTTTTATCCATTTAAAGAGGTCATCTCATGCTCACTCCAGCTCTATATTTTTATTCTGAAGCTCCACTAGAGTAGCTTTGCATGATTCAGTTATAAAAAAAACCCTTATTTATCTTATAATGGCCCATTATGCAGCCCCTCGGTTCACCCGCTCTCTGAAACGAACGGTTTTAGCTTGTTTTACCCGTCTCTTTAAGCTGCCCCTCCCTAAAAGCCCACTGCTGTCTTCTGATTGGCCAACTTCCGGAAGCCTGTCAAGAGGAAGCGGGGAAACAGAGCTTGACGGGGAAGCAAGAGTTCGATACAACACCGGCGTAGGAGGTTCCGTAAGCAAACTATAAACCCACTAACTACTAGCATAATTTACAATTTCAGTTTGCAGACGCTTTTATCCAAAGCGACGTACATCTTAGAGTTAATACAACACAAGCAAGGATCTAGCCAGGGGGCGCCAACGCAAGTAAGTGTATAGAAGAAAGAAACTAGTGTAAACTACTAATAAGACACGTTAGCCCCTAGCTAACGGGTCTGACCCTTTAGCCGAGCAGTTAGTGATGTCGCCTTGTGGTGCAGTACACCCCGTATCGAATCCCGCACCGGGCAATAAAATAACCGGTTACACTAGGTTCAAGTCCGATAGGATTTCAATTTCTTGTTCTTGATTGGAAATGGCAACTTCTCTAATCCATATGTACACGACTGAGCACGAATACGACCCGGAACGGGAAAGCGGACAGCGTGGACATCTGCAGCAACAAAGATTACAGCAGGACGTCTCTGGTAAACATGACGCTCATTACCTGCTTATTAGGCGACCTAACGGTGGATTTAGTCTTTCAATCACAATATTGTAACCGGTTATTTTCTTGCCCGGTGCGGGATTCGATACGAGGTGTACTGCACCACAAGGCGACATCACTAACCGCTCGGCTAAAGGTTCAGACCCGTTTTCTAGGGGCTAACATGTCTTATTAGTAGTTTACAGTCGTCACCCTCCCCGGAAGCGCGCCCTCGCGCTTTGTTATTCCCGCGCTCCGAAGAGACTTCTGAGGATCTGCACACTTCCGGATCCCACCGCTGCCACCAATGTAACCGGTTATTTTCTTGCCTGGTGCGGGATTCGATACGAGGTGTACTGCACCACAAGGCGACATCACTAACCGCTCGGCTAAAGGGTCAGACCCGTTAGCTAGGGGCTAATGTGTCTCATTAGTAGTTTACATTATCAATAACTTGAGCGTCATTGCATACACATTTGGTCCGATTATCAATACAAGCCAACAGTTCGGTGATACGATGTTACTCACAGCTTGTGCTTCGGACCCTTTAACACGGCCCTTTACAGATGGAACGGTCCCGTGTTTTAACACCGGCCGAGCCGAAATTCTGGCTTCGAGCGGGGGCTCTGATGAGGAAAGAGTCCTCTGCCAAGTGGCGCGAACAAACAAACGCGTCGGCGTATGGTTGGGATTTGCCCGAAAAAGGAAACCGTGTCCGGTGTTGTCTTGTTGCGCCCTTCTTTATGAAAGGCGAACAAACTGAAAATCCAGCCTGGTTCAGGAAGCAGTCCTCAGGGTAAAATGAAGGGAAGAAAATAAAAGGTTGGGATTGTCCCGCTGAGGAATAGTGGTAAAAAGGAATTTTAACCGCCGATTCTTCTTTCCGTCCTCGTTTAAAGTCCACACAAAGGGAATCTGCCTTCGCGCCCAACAAAATGGCGTCTTCTCGACATCGCGATACACGCTAACCGAACTCTTTCCGGCGTTGCGCCAACATCTGGGAACCGTCCGCCCTGCCGAACATTCCGGAAATGTATCACAGTGACGTAGATGAGTAACCGACGGAAACGCTGGCCTACAAACGAGGCGTTTCCGGCCGTTTTTTCTGTTGGCGAGAATAACCCCCTTCGGCGTGGACTTGGGGCTTTGTAACTTCGCAGACGTTTTACATGCACCTCCCAGCTAGATGACACACTAAAGGAGCGGGAAACCCCCAAAAGCATGATATGACCGGACCTCTTTAAGACAGCAGTAGTGATAGATGTGGCAGTCCTGGCTGGAAGAAAGAGCACGAGAAGCTGGAGAAATACCAAGGGCCGAGGGAAGAACTAGATCACACGTGGAGGGTGAAATCCACTGTAGCCCCAGTGGCCATAGGCGCACTAAGCGCTGTGACCCCCAAACTGGGAGAGTGGCTCCAGCAGATTCCAGGAGCAACATCCGAGGTCTCTGTCCAGAAACCTGCAGTCCTCGGGACAGCTAAGATGCAGCGCAGAAACCCTCAAACTCTCAGTCCTCTCTCTAGTACAGGACCCGAGCTTGAGGAAGACGAACACCACCATCCCATTGGGGGTGGGGTGGGGGGGTATCTCCGGTGCTGTGATGTGATGTGATGTGATTGTGGTTCCGTGAGACATTACTTATTAGATCAACATCATAAAAAAAACCCAAGCGTCACAAATTGGAGGTTTTGGGGCAGCGGTGCTTTGGTTTTATCCTCATCATCACGACCACCAAGAATGCTGTGGGGAAAGAAACGAGGCTTAAGCGAAGGCGGGGAGCAGAGCAGAGTGTTTTGTTTTGGGGGGTTTTTCCGAGGATGAGCGTGAGTTAGGATGAGAGGAGGAAGAGGATGCCAATATTATTTGAAGATGATTAAATTACTTTAAAGTGCATTTAAGGGGGAAACGTGTTTAGGAATACACCGTGGGTCTTACCTTCAGCTGTTATAACCACTTTTTTTCCCAACCCCAGTCATGTAATTAAATCCAGCCTGTTTTTGAAAGATTTTTTTTTCACCAGAGATGAGAAGCATCTGAGTAAAGCAGGTGAACGTCATGATGTCTTTATTGGTTTCACCTGTTAGAACCGCATGGGTAATGACAGTCAGATGGAGATGAAGAGACGTTAACAGGCTTAAAGATGAAGCTTTTTATTCTTGTGACGGCCCAGAGGCGGATGGTTCGAAAGCGGAACCCAGCAGTGGGACCAAATGAGCCCACCGGCACACGGTTACAGGACGGCTCGGTTGTGGCTGAAAATATAATCCGTAATGTGCTTTCAGCACAATTATTAAGACTTTCCTGTGGGGGCTTTTTTGCTGCCTTTCCCCTTTTCCGTCAAGTCTGTAGAAAACACTCAGCGGTCGGTGGAGGAGGCTTCTCCACCAGCCGGTGAGACAGGTATGATTTGATGAATAATCTTCTGCAGGAGAATCTGTCCATACTTGTTGTGATGGTCTTGTGTGTCTATAAAGATTGGGCGGAAGTGTAAACAGGCGGTAAAAGGAAACGAACGGCTGAAAACCTCTCTCTCTCGGACTGTCTCGTGGGCCGCCACACAACCTCGTCCGGCACCACGACGTCTTCCCAGTGGGAGTTCAGCCAAATGGAAAAGGTGTTGTGTGATTATCATTATCTTCATTATTATAAGCACACTTCGTGATTATGTGGCTACAGCCGCGTCTCCTCCCTGCCTCTGCTGACTTAAGAGTCACTCGGCCTCACCGGCAGGACACGTGCACATGCCACCAAAACATGAACATAAGTGACAGAAATGAATTAAGATAAAATAGAATAAATTGCATAAGTGAACAGATTTGTAACATCAAATTGTTCTGTATACACTCCTGCTTCCGGTGTGGGGAGCTGGTGGCGCCAAGTCACGTTAGCGGCGGCCTCACCCAGTACCGTCCATACAGTGTCTTTGTCCACGTCTGATTTTGTCTTGGTTTGACGGCTGGGAGAGCGGGCGCTGGCTCAGCTGGGAGAGCTTGGTCTGCTGCATCCTGTGGGCCCAGGGACCAAGGCCCTGCCTGGAGCTGTGCCCGAAGAGGAAACACTCAAAGGGCGGCCTGACAGGACGCAGAAGCGGGGCAGGCTAAGCTAACTGCTAGCCCATGCAGAGGGGCAGTTCTGATAACACCGAGGGCGGTCTGGCAGCGGCCTTGTCTGGCGTTGACTGTTTTTTAGTGTCGTCCTGTGGAGTGCGGGGAGGTGCGTCGAGGGTGTCTGGCTGGGAGAGCTGGTGTTCGATCAGCTGGGGGAGGTTGGTCTACTGTGTCCAGTGGGCCCAAAGACCACGGCCCTGCCTGGAGCTGTGCCAGAGGTGGAAGCACCGAGGGCAGTCTGACAGGATGTGGAAGCGGGGCAGGCTAAGCTAACTGCTAGCCCACGCAGACCGGCAGTTCCAACAGTCGTCCTGGCTGGTGTTCGTTCCCTTGGACAGTGGTTTTGTTTTATAGTTTGGATATATGTGTTGGTTTGGCTATATGTGCTCTTGTAGTTTTTGGATGTGTTTTTGTCTTTGTGTTGCACCGCTGTGGGCTGGGGGAAACCATGTGTTGTTTAATTTCATGTACTTCTGTGCATGAAATGAAGAAGTACATGAAACGAAACGACAAATCAAACGTTCCCGAGTCCTGATACGTGTTGTTATTAGAGAAGAGAGGCATCACAGGGTTCATATCTGTCCTCTCCCTGTATGTCCTACGTCCTCCTCCCCCTCTCCGTCCCCTCTCTTTACTGTACTCCAACGCAGTGACACAGAAATACCTTGAAAATAATCTTACAGCTGAATCTCAGTAAACCGGCCCCTGCCTGTGGCGAAGCTTGTCCCATAATAGACGGTCCAAAAATAAAATGAAAAGATTTTTTTAATAGAAAGTTTTAAGTCCTTTTTACTAAATCCCCATAAAGGATTTAACGAAGGATTCAAATCGGCCATTTGGTGCACCCTTTCATTCAAATCTCCTTACAGTACCGTGAGAGCATATATTTTTAATAACGGTGACCTCTGACCTGAACATACATGCAAACAAACATCCCTTTTCATCATTTCCACCAGTGGCATGTTGAAGCCGATCACATCTTCAGGAAAAAAAGCAAAGATCTGCTTCTCCTACCGTTCGCTGCCATCCAGAAGTGTGCCTAGGGGGAAGAAATAGCGTTGCTCCGGCTATCGGCTATCGGCTATCATCAGTTTTAATGAAATACGGTCACTCTGAGCCTCTAGCTAGCTTGTAAGGTGACATGTAGACGTTTTCTTTTTTTGCCCCGCCCCCTTTTGCTCCACCCCCTCTGCCGATCCGGGGAGGGCTGCAGCCTACCACGTGCCTCCTCCGATACATGTGGAATCGCCAGCCACTTCTTTTCGCCTGAAAGTGATGAGTTTCACCGGGGGGACATAGCGCGTGGGAAGATCACGCTATCCCCCCCCAGTTCCCCCCCCATCGAACAGGCGCTCCGACCGACCAAAGGAGGCGCTAGTGCAGTGACCAGGACACATACTCACATCTGGCTTCCCACCCGTAGACACGGCCAGTTTTGTCTGTAGGGACGCCCGACCAAGCCAGAGGCAACAAAATGAATCAGTCATTAAAGCCTTAACCAAGAATCCGTTCCTCAGCAGTCATCTGATGGTGCATGATGATGGTGCAGGATGATGGTACATAATGATGGTACATGATGAATGGTCCAGGATGATGGTACATGTCGATGGTGCATGGCGATGGTACATGACGATGGTACATGATGGATGCTACAGGACGATGGTGCATGATGAATGCTACAGGACGATGGTGCATGATGAATGCTACAGGACGATGGTGCATGATGAATGCTACAGGACGATGGTGCATGATGAATGCTACAGGATGATGGTGCATGACGGTGGTACATGACGATGGTACAGGATGATGGTACATGATGATGATGCATGATGAAAGGTACAGGATGATGGTACAGGAGGATGGTACATGACGATGGTGCATGATGAATGCTACAGGATGATGGTGCATGACGGTGGTACATGACGATGGTACAGGATGATGGTACATGATGATGACGCATGATGAATGGTACATGATGAATGGTACAGGAGGATGGTACATGACGATGGTACATGATGAATGCTACAGGATGATGGTAGAGGATGATGGTACAGGATGATGGTACAGGATGATGGTACATGACGATGGTACATGATGAATGGTACAAGATGATGGTACAAGATGATGGTACATGATGAATGGTACAGGATGATGGTGCATGATGATGGTACAGGACGATGGTACATGATGAATGGTACATGACGATGGTACATGATGAATGGTACATGACGATGGTACAAGATGATGGTACATGATGAATGGTACAGGATGATGGTGCATGATGATGGTACAGGACGATGGTACATGATGAATGGTACAGGATGATGGTACAGGATGATGGTACAAGATGATGGTACATGATGAATGGTACAGGATGATGGTGCATGATGATGGTACAGGACGATGGTACATGATGAATGGTACAGGATGATGGTAGAGGATGATGGTACGTGAGGAATGGTACAGGATGATGGTACATGACGACGGTACATGAGAAACAGAAGTCCATCCATCCATTATCCAAACCGTGTCTCCTGCTCAGGGTGGCGGGGATGCTGGGGCCTATCCCAGCAGGCATTAGGTGGCAGGCAGGGCTGGTGTTAATTCAACAAATAACAGATTGTGTCCTGTACTGGTTGAGAAGATAAAGTCAGGTTATGACGTCACAAAAGACTCATCACTTTAAATACGGTGGAATATGTTTCCACGTGGGATGAAAAGGAAGGTCGATGGCGCCGTATTAGGTTTGACCTCCTTACCTTCCTCGGCAGACGTAGAAGTGTGTCGCTGCACCGAGTCTCCCAGGCTCGCAGCGACTCACGGCTGGCTGCAGACGGTACCGTGTTATATGAGGACACACTCACACACACACACACACACACACACACACACACACACACACACACAAGGACATGCACACACTCGCATACATACACAGACACGAGCACATCAGACAAGGACACACAAACTGAACACACATTCCCGCAGATGGTCAGACATACCCACCAGCAGATGCTTGCATGTACACAGACACATGACACACGGATGTCACACACACACACACACACACACACACACACGTGTGTACACACGAGTACAGGTATGACATTGACATGGACACTTGAGCAGACAAGGGCACGAGGGAGATGGACACACACACACACACACACACACACACACACACACACACACACACACACACACACACACACACACAGCGCAACTGGCTCATGCATGTTTTATTGACCCGGTCCCCTCTCTCCCTCTCTCTCTCTCTCTCTCTCTCTCTCTCTCTCTCTCTCTCTCTCTCTATCTGTGTCTCTCTGTCTCTCTCTACACCGCTACTGTCTAGCCTTCTCTCATCGCTCCTTCCTCTTCCTCTTCCCCTCAAACACTGCCCCCCCTCTCTGTCTGTCTCTCTGTCTGGATCTGTCTCTCTGTGTCTCTCTGTCTGTGTGTCTCTCTGTGTCTCTGGTGATGAGAGTTTCAGAGCAGGTGCAATGGATCACAGTGACTGTCAGGAGTCCCCACATTAGTCTGTCGCTCTCCCTTTTCTTTTTCTCCTTCGCTCCTCTCTCCCTTTTCTCTTCTTCTTGCCTCGACTTTTTACTGCCATCTTCTGCCCTCTCATTCCACGTCCTCTCATCCCTCCATCTCTCGCCCTTCCCTTCTCATTCATGCTGTCTTCTCTTCCTCTATTTCTTTGCTCCTTTACTGTCTGCCTCTGCCATTCTGTCTCTTGATGTCTCTCCCTCTCTCTCTCTCTCTCTCTCTCTCTCTCTCTCTCTCTCTCTCTCTCTATCTGTCACTCTCTCTATCTGTCAGTCTCTCTCTCTGTCAGCCTCTCTCTCTCTCTCTCTCTCTCTCTCTCTCTCTCTCTCTATCTGTCTCTCTCTCTCTCTCTCTGTCTGTCTGTCTCCCTCTCTCTCTCTCTGTCTGTCTCCCTCTCTCTCTCCCTGTCTGTCTCTCTCTCTATCTCTCTCTCTCTCTCTCTCTCTCTCTCTCTCTCTATCTGTCTCTCTCTCTCTCTCTCTCTCTCTGTCTCTCTCTCTGTCTCTCTATCTGTCTCTCTCTCTCTCTCTCTATCTGCCTGTCTGTCTCTCTCTGTCTGTCTGTCTGTCTCTCTCTCTCTCTCTCTCTCTCTCTCTCTCTCTCTCTCTATCTGTCTGTCTGTCTGTCTGTCTGTCTGTCTCTCTCTCTCTCTCTGTCCCTCTATCTCTATCTGTCTGTCTCTCCTCTCTGTCTCTCTCTCCCTCTCTCTCTATCTGTCTGTCTCTCCTCTCTGTCTCTCTCTCCCTCTCTCTCTATCTGTCTGTCTCTCCTCTCTGTCTCTCTCTCCCTCTATCTGTCTGTCTCTCCTCTCTGTCTCTCTCTCTCTCTCCCTCTATCTCTATCTGTCTGTCTCTCCTCTCTGTCTCTCTCTCCCTCTCTCTGTATCTGTCTGTCTCTCCTCTCTGTCTCTCTCCTTTCCCTCCCTTAACCTCCTTCCTTCTGCTTTTCATCTTTCATCGCCACTTTCTGCTAAACTCCTAACACTCCCTTCACCTCCTCCATCCTCTCTCCTTCCACCTATCCTTTTTTTTTTTCTATTCAACTCCTCCCTCGTCTTCTCCTCCTCCCCCCCTCCCCCCTCTCTAATTAGCACCTGGGCGTACAGGACTGGTTAATATGCGCCAACGATGGCACGGCAACGACAGCAAGGCACCTCGCCGTCTCCTCAGCAGCTGTTGCCATGGCGACAGCATGGAAATGTAGACCCCCCCCCACACACACACACACACCACCAGCGCCGCCCCGTCTCTCTGTCTCCGTCTCTCTTTCCTAATTCTTTTTTTGCTCTCCTCCTGACACACCACTCCCTCTCAACACCCCCCCTTCATTTTTTAATAAGGAGTCACCGCATCCATTAAATCTCCGAATGGAGAGAACCAGGGTTAGAGAAAGGGGGGGGGCAGGGGGGTGGCAAGGGACCGCGCTCCGATGAAAAGCAAAAAAAATATAAATAAAAAGAAAGGAAAATGTTAAATAGGTAAATAAAACCGGGAGGCGTTTCCGAGCGGTTTGAGTTGTGTAGCAGCGGTTGTGTTCGTCCGTCAGTCTGCGGGATGTTTGGGGCTGTCGCGCTGGCCAAGGCCACAGTCGGTTTTATTTTTTACTTTCATAATGATTTAATTTTTTTCATGTATTTTTGTCGCTGGTGCAGTTTGACGGGGGGGGGAGGGGGGCTTGGCCTCGATGAAGTTCTTTAAGGCTGCTAATTGTGTTTCATTCATGTCTCATGGTCACCCAGGGCGGCCATGTTGCTGATGGAGACTTGATAGAGTGTCAGGTGTGTGTGTGTGTGTGTGTGTGTTATCTTTCTGAAAGTGTGTTTGTCCTTGTCTGTGTGTGTACATGTGTGTCTGTCATATCTAGTAGATGTGTGTCTGTTTACCTGTGTGTGTGTGTGTGTGGGGGGGGGGGGGAGGCTGAGTTTGTAAGTCTAGTCAAGTGTTCTGTGAAGCTGTTAGTGTGCAATCATTTGTATGCAGTGGTGCATTTCTTTGTGTGTGTGTGTGCGTGTGTGTGTGTGTGCGTGTGTGTGTCTTTCCTTGTAAAAAGGCAACCATCCTGCTACTGCGAGTCTGTTTTCACAGCCACGTGTGGGTGCGGTTCTTCTTTGTGTCTCCTTGACTGCTCAGCTGTCCGTCGGCAAGGCATTCAAACCCAGCTTAGATCAGTAATACTATGGCCAGCTGTGGTGCGGCCCCTGACTGGTGCGGCCCCTGACTGGTGCGGCCCCTGACTGGTGCGGCCCCTGACTGGTGCGGCCCCTGACTGGTGCGGCCCCTGACTGGTGTGGCCCCTGACTGGTGCAGCCCCTGACTGGTGCGGCCCCTGACTGGTGCAGCCCCTGACTGGTGCGGCCCCTGACTGGTGCGGCCCCTGACTGGTGTGGCCCCTGACTGGTGCGGCCCCTGACTGGTGCGGCCCCTGACTGGTGCTGCTCATGACTGGTGCGGCCCCTGACTGGTGCGGCCCCTGACTGGTGCTGCTCATGACTGGTGCTGCCCATGACTGGTCCGGCTCATGACTGGTGCGGCCCATGACTGGTCCGGCCCTTGACTGGTGCTGCTCATGACTGGTGCGGCCCATGACTGGTCCGGCCCTTGACTGGTGCTGCTCATGACTGGTGCGGCCCATGACTGGTGCGGCCCCTGACTGGTGCGGCCCATGACTGGTCCGGCCCCTGACTGGTGCGGCCCCTGACTGGTGCGGCCCATGACTGGTCCGGCCCATGACTGGTGTGGCCCCTAACTGGTGCTGCTCATGACTGGTGCGGCCCCTGACTGGTGCGGCCCATGACTGGTCCGGCCCCTGACTGGTGCGGCCCCTGACTGGTGCTGCTCATGACTGGTCCGGCCCATGACTGGTGCGGCCCTTGACTGGTGCGGCCCATGACTGGTCCGGCCCATGACTGGTGTGGCCCCTGACTGGTGCTGCTCATGACTGGTGCGGCCCCTGACTGGTGCGGCTCATGACTAGTGTGGCCCATGACTGGTGCGGCCCCTGACTGGTGCTGCTCATGACTGGTGCTGCTCATGACTGGTCCGGCCCCTGACTGGTGCTTCTCATGACTGGTGCGGCCCCTGACTGGTGCGGCCCCTGACTGGTGCTTCTCATGACTGGTGCGGCCCCTGACTGGTGCTGCTCATGACTGGTCCGGCCCATGACTGGTCCGGCCCCTGACTGGTGCGGCCCATGACTGGTCCGGCCCCTGAGTCCTCATGCTAAACAGAGTCGGGCTCGTCGGCTCTGACTGGCTGAGACTAATAAGCCCATCCTTACTGTGTGAATTGTCCGACTGCTCAGATATGAACTCACTGACCACGACTTCCTGATACTGGCTGGGGTAATTCTGTAAGCGGTACCGACGTGTAGCAGCTGACCCAATGGTTTCTTCATGTGAAGATGGCGGTGCCTCACCCAGTACCGTCCATACAGTGTCTTTGTCCACATCTGTATCTAAGTTTGTGTCTTCGTTTGATGGCTGGGAGAGCTGGCGCTGGACCGGCTAGGAGAGCTTGGTCTGCTGCGTCCTGTGGGCCCGGGGACCACGGCGGCCCTGCCTGGAGCTGTGCCCGAAGAGGTAACACCGAGGGCGTTCCGACAAGCTGCTGAAGCGGGGCAGGCTAAGCTAACCGCTAGCCCACGCAGACCGGCAGCTGGCATTCGTTCTCCTGGACAGTGATTTTTTTTTTAGTTTGGATATGTGTGTTAGTTTGGATATGTGTGTTACTTTGGATGTGTGTGTTAGTTTGGATATGTGTGTTAGTTTGGATATGTGTGTTAGTTTAGTTATGTGTGTTAGTTTGGATATGTGTGTTACTTTGGATATGTGTGTTAGTTTGGATATGTGTGTTACTTTGGATATGTGTGTTACTTTGGATATGTGTGTTAGTTTGGATATGTGTGTTACTTTGGATATGTGTGTTAATTTGGATATGTGTGTTAGTTTGGATATGTGTGTTAGTTTGGATATGTGTGTTAGTTTGGATATGTGTGTTACTTTGGATATGTGTGTTAGTTTGGATATGTGTGTTAGTTTGGATATGTGTGTTACTTTGGATATGTGTGTTAGTTTGGATATGTGTGTTACTTTGGATATGTGTGTTACTTTGGATATGTGTGTTACTTTGGATATGTGTGTTAGTTTGGATATGTGTGTTAGTTTGGATATGTGTGTTACTTTGGATATGTGTGTTAGTTTGGATATGTGTGTTAGTTTGGATATGTGTGTTAGTTTGGATATGTGTGTTTGTTTGGATATGTGTGTTAGTTTGGATCCCCCGCTCTACTGATCCAGGGAGGGCTGCAGACTACCACATGCCTCCTCCCATACATGTGGAGTCGCCAGCCGCTTCTTTTCACCTGACAGTGAGGAGTTTCACCAGGGGGATGTAGCGTGTGGGAGGATCACGCTATTCCTCCCAGTTCTAGGCGCCCCGACTGACCAGAGGAGGCGCTAGTGCAGCGACCAGGACAAACACCCACATCCGGTCTCCCGCCCGTAGACACAGCCAATTGTGTCTGTAGGGACGCCTGACCAAGCCGGAGGGAGGTAACACGGGGATTCAAACTAACGATCCCCGTGCTGATGGGCAACGGAATAGACCAGTATGCCACCCGGACGCCCAAAAAAAGAAAAAAAGCATTGTTATAAGATAGATAAGGGGTCAAAGTTCACAGTTTAAGGGGTCAAAATTCAGTTTTGTTGGACGCCACCTGTTTATTAGAGTTGAGACAGATGCTGAGTGTGATTGTACTACACGTGCTGGATGAGTGTGATTGTACTACACATGGTGGATGAGTGTGATTGTACTACACATGGTGGATGAGTGTGATTGTACTACACATGGTGGATGATTGTGATTGTACTACACATGGTGGATGAGTGTGATTGTACTACACATGGTTGGGTGAGTGTACTACACATGGTGGATGAGTGTGACTGTACTACACATGCTGGATGAGTGTGATTGTACTACACATGCTGGATGAGTGTGATTGTACTACACATGCTGGATGAGTGTGATTGTACTACACATGCTGGATGAGTGTGATTGTACTACACATGCTGGATGAGTGTGATTGTACTACACATGCTGGGTGACTGTGATTGTACTACACGTGCTGGGTGACTGTGATTGTACTACACGTGCTGGGTGAGTGTGGTTGTACTACACGTGCTGGGTGACTGTGATTGTACTACCCGTGCTGGATGAGTGTGATTGTACTACACGTGCTGGATGAGTGTGATTGTACTACACATGCTGGGTGAGTGTGATTGTACTACACGTGCTGGGTGAGTGTGATTGTACTACACATGCTGGATGACTGTGATTGTACTACACATGCTGGATGACTGTGATTGTACTACACGTGCCGGATGAGTGTGATTGTACTACACATGGTGGATGAGTGTGATTGTACTATACGTGCTGGTTGAGTGTGATTGTACTACACGTGCTGGTTGAGTGTGATTGTACTACACGTGCTGGGTGACTGACTGTACTACACGTGCTGGATGAGTGTGATTGTACTACACATGCTGGATGAGTGTGATTGTACTACACATGCTGGATGACTGTGATTGTACTACACGTGCCGGATGAGTGTGATTGTACTACACATGCTGGATGAGTGTGATTGTACTACACATGCTGGATGAGTGTGATTGTACTACACATGCTGGATGACTGTGATTGTACTACACGTACCGGATGAGTGTGATTGTACTACACATGGTGGATGAGTGTGATTGTACTACACGTGCTGGGTGAGTGTGATTGTACTACACGTGCTGGGTGAGTGTGATTGTACTACACGTGCTGGATGAGTGTGATTGTACTACATGTGCTGGATGAGTGTGGTTGTACTACACATGCTGGATGAGTGTGGTTGTACTACACATGCTGGATGAGTGTGATTGTACTACACGTGCTGGTTGAGTGTGATTGTACTACATGTGCTGGTTGAGTGTGATTGTACTACACGTGCTGGGTGACTGACTGTACTACACGTGCTGGATGAGTGTGATTGTACTACACATGCTGGATGAGTGTGATTGTACTACACATGCTGGATGACTGTGATTGTACTACACGTGCCGGATGAGTGTGATTGTACTACACATGGTGGATGAGTGTGATTGTACTACACGTGCTGGGTGAGTGTGATTGTACTACACGTGCTGGGTGAGTGTGATTGTACTACACGTGCTGGATGAGTGTGATTGTACTACATGTGCTGGATGAGTGTGGTTGTACTACACATGCTGGATGAGTGTGATTGTACTACACGTGCTGGTTGAGTGTGATTGTACTACACGTGCTGGGTGACTGACTGTACTACACGTGCTGGATGAGTGTGATTGTACTACACGTGCTGGATGAGTGTGATTGTACTACACATGGTGGATGAGTGTGGTTGTACTACACATGGTGGATGAGTGTGATTGTACTACACGTGCTGGATGAGTGTGATTGTACTACACGTGCTGGATGAGTGTGATTGTACTACACATGCTGGATGAGTGTGATTGTACTACACGTGCTGGATGAGTGTGATTGTACTACACATGGTGGATGAGTGTGATTGTACTACACATGGTAGATGAGTGTGATTGTACTACACATGGTGGATGAGTGTGATTGTACTACACATGGTGGATGAGTGTGATTGTACTACACATGGTGGATGAGTGTGATTGTACTACACGTGCTGGATGAGTGTAATTGTACTACACATGGTGGATGAGTGTGATTGTACTACACATGGTGGATGAGTGTGATTGTACTACACATGGTGGATGAGTGTGATTGTACTTCACATGGGAGATGAGTGTGATTGTACTACACGTGCTGGATGAGTGTGATTGTACTACACATGGTGGATGAGTGTGATTGTACTACACGTGCTGGATGAGTGTAATTGTACTACACGTGCTGGATGAGTGTGATTGTACTACACGTGCTGGGTGATGCCAGAGCCATGCAACACAGCGGACTTGTTGCACAAACCGCCTCCTTGCACTGATTCAGCAGCAGGAACGCCGTCAGCGCCGCCGCGGAGCGGCAGGAAGACTTACATCCGTATACATCTGACCCGTTTTCCCCTGACACGCCGCGTACATTACTAGCGTGTGTAATTACGTCTTTGTCATGTCGCAGAATCTAAAGAAACGCGTTTGAACCCAAAACAACCTCCAGGCACCGCAGTTCTGTCGAATCAGGCGGTTAAACCGCCTGTGTCGCATCCGTTTGTCACGTTAGATGGGACGACTTTCTGTGTTCAAGAACTGCTGTGTCAGGTGTTTGATCTCCAGCTGTCGGATGTAAGCGCACACACACACATTCCTCCACTTTGATGTAGTTGTACTATAATGTGTATGATATACACACTGTCACACACAAACACACACACACACACGGAGCGTCTAACTTGGGAACTCGGGGAGGCGTTTGATGATGCCGAACGCGTGTTTGGATCATGATATATGGATGAAAGAGCGGGAGGCGTGGAGGGGAGGAGGGGGGCCGGGGAGGAAGTGTGGGGGGGGGGTCATGAACAGATTGATTGAGGCCATACATATTCAGGTCCACAGACTTGACCTTGAGATGCTAAATGATAGGAGAGTTTGGCCGGCTCGTCGCACATCGACAACACCGGCCTGAGACCGGCATTCCAATGATCCTCGCCGTTGCCCCGAAGCTAAGAGTCTCTCAAGGTCCTTCCGCCGATATTTAATAGACGATGTTTCCTCATCAGCTTAACGAGGATCGGAAACCAACAGCGCTTTAACGAGATTTATCATCCATTCAGACAAGTCGTCCTCCATCACTTTAGAGCTGGTATCCCCTGGCTCAGAAGTGCCGCCGAGTGCAGGCTGGCGGCAGAAGCCCAACTCGTGAACAAACCGTGACCTCTGACCTCTGATGTACACATGCTTCCGTGTTGTCCAAAAGGAGAAGAAACCAGATCTGTCTCC
>JAJHIY020001711.1:10000-42500 GCA_022114975.2 Lampris megalopsis | reverse complement strand
AAGTGTCTGTAGTACTGAACCTGGAAGTGTCTGTAGCGCTGAACCTGGAAGTGTCTGTAGTGCTGAACCTGGAAGTGTATGTAGCGCTGAACCTGGAAGTGTCTGTAGTACTGAACCTGGAAGTGTCTGTAGTGCTGAACCTGGAAGTGTCCGTAGTGCTGAACCTGGAAGTGTCTGTAAGGCTGAACCTGGAAGTGTCTGTAGTGCTGAACCTGGAAGTGTCTGTAGCGCTGAACCTGGAAGTGTCTGTAGCGCTGAACCTGGAAGTGTCTGTAGTGCTGAACCTGGAAGTGTCTGTAGTACTGAACCTGGAAGTGTCTGTAGTGCTGAACCTGGAAGTGTCTGTAGCGCTGAACCTGGAAGTGTCTGTAGTACTGAACCTGGAAGTGTCTGTAGTGCTGAACCTGGAAGTGTCCGTAGTGCTGAACCTGGAAGTGTCTGTAGCGCTGAACCTGGAAGTGTCTGTAGTGCTGAACCTGGAAGTGTCCGTAGTGCTGAACCTGGAAGTGTCTGTAAGGCTGAACCTGGAAGTGTCTGTAGTGCTGAACCTGGAAGTGTCTGTAGTACTGAACCTGGAAGTGTCTGTAGTGCTGAACCTGGAAGTGTCTGTAGCGCTGAACCTGGAAGTGTCTGTAGTGCTGAACCTGGAAGTGTCTGTAGTACTGAACCTGGAAGTGTCTGTAGTGCTGAACCTGGAAGTGTCTGTAGCGCTGAACCTGGAAGTGTCTGTAGTACTGAACCTGGAAGTGTCTGTAGTGCTGAACCTGGAAGTGTCTGTAGTACTGAACCTGGAAGTGTCTGTAAGGCTGAACCTGGAAGTGTTTGTAGTGCTGAACCTGGAAGTGTCTGTAGTGCTGAACCTGGAAGTGTCCGTAGTGCTGAACCTGGAAGTGTCTGTAGCGCTGAACCTGGAAGTGTCCGTAGTGCTGAACCTGGAAGTGTCTGTAGTGCTGAACCTGGAAGTGTCTGTAGTGCTGAACCTGGAAGGGTCTGTAGCGCTGAACCTGGAAGTGTCTGTAGCGCTGAACCTGGAAGTGTCTGTAGCGCTGAACCTGGACGTGTCTGTAGTGCTGAACCTGGAAGTGTCTGTAGTGCTGAACCTGGACGTGTCTGTAGTGCTGAACCTGGAAGTGTCTGTAGTGCTGAACCTGGAAGTGTCTGTAGCGCTGAACCTGGAAGTGTCTGTAGTGCTGAACCTGGACGTGTTCGACGCCGGCAGGTTTCGTCTGTGGTGGAGTCCGTCTTTTCTCTCTTCACTTTATTCACAAACTCAGAGTGAAAGAGGAATTCGCCATGGGGGCGACGGGTGGATGTGCTGATGTTTTGTGTAGTGGCTTTAGTGGTGTACACACACACACACACACACACACACACACACACACACACACACACACACACACACACACACATGGATGAAGTCACACCCCTGCTGCAACATCACATAGACTGTGGCCATCACACATCACTGTGTCTGTCTGTCTGAGTTTAAAGGCCTCTGATGCACACACACACACACACACACACACACACACACACACACACACACACACACATCACACACACATGCAACACGTCAGGCAGTTGAGCTTCAGCTTGTTGGGTGGATGCCAGTTATGTTCCCGTGCACGTCAATACTTTGATTGCAATTAGGCTCCCCTGCTTCATTAGGGAACCAGTCCACAGCGTGCACGTGTCATCAGAGGCTTAGCTGTGTGTGTGTGTGTGTGTGTGTGTGTGTGTGTGTGTGTGTGTGTGTGTGTGTGTGTGTGTGTGTGTGTGTGTGTGTATGCATGGCTTTTCTTGGCGGCTAATTGAAGAGATTTAAAGGGACATGTGCTGTGTGTTTGATGTTGACTAATTTATTTCCCTCCAAGCAAGAAGTGATGTAACAGGAAGTGATGTAACAGTCACACTCAGGTTGGACATGAGGCTCGGGCCAAAAAATCAATCATCATGAAAGTGGTTTTTACAGGGGAGCAGACGACCCCTGGCCTCGGCAGACGACCCCTAGCCTCGGCAGACCCCGGCACATGGTTTTACAGGCTGGACTACACACATTAGTATTTATATAGTTTATATACATTTATATATAATATATAGTATTTGCATATATAGTATTTATATAGTATTTATAAAGTACATATGAAATATGTCAGTACTATGTATAGTATTTATATAGTTCATATACATTTATATATAGTATATATCTATATATTTATCTATCTTTCTGTAGTATTTATATATATTATACTTAACGCTCATGAGTATGTGAAGAACTGATTCATGTCAGACAAGTTTTTATTGATGAACACGTGTAATAAATTGATGATAATAATAATAATAAATAGATAATAATAACAATATTATGTCACCTGCTCCACCTCATCACGTTTCTGTTTCCTGCAGCACATGCATGTCTGCTGAACCTAATCATGTTTCTGTTTCCTGCAGCACATGCATGTCTGCTGCACCTCATCACTTTTGTTTCCTGCAGCACATGCATGGCTGCTGCACCTCATCACTTTTGTTTCCTGCAGCACATGCATGGCTGCTGCACCTAATCACGTTTCTGTTTCCTGCAGCACATGCATGTCTGCTGCACCTCATCATGTTTCTGTTTCCTGCAGCACATGCATGTCTGCTGCACCTCATCACTTTTGTTTCCTGCAGCACATGCATGTCTGCTGAACCTAATCACGTTTCTGTTTCTTGCAGCACATGCATGTCTGCTGCACCTAATCACGTTTCTGTTTCCTGCAGCACATGCATGTCTGCTGCACCTCATCACGTTTCTGTTTCCTGCGGCACATGCATGTCTGTTGCACCTCATCACGTTTCTGTTTCTTGCAGCACATGCATGTCTGCTGCACCTCATCACTTTTCTGTTTCCTGCAGCACATGCATGTCTGCTGCACCTCATCACGTTTCTGTTTCCTGCAGCACATGCATGTCTGCTGCACCTCATCACGTTTCTGTTACCTGCGGCACATGCATGTCTGCTGCACCTCATCACGTTTCTGTTTCCTGCAGCACATGCATGTCTGCTGCACCTCATCACGTTTCTGTTTCCTGCAGCACATGCATGTCTGCTGCACCTCATCACGTTTCTGTTTCCTGCAGCACATGCATGTCTGCTGCACCTCATCACGTTTCTGTTTCCTGCGGCACATGCATGTCTGCTGCACCTCATCACGTTTCTGTTTCCTGCGGCACATGCATGTCTGCTGCACCTCATCACTTTTCTGTTTCCTGCGGCACATGCATGTCTGCTGCACCTCATCACGTTTCTGTTTCCTGCGGCACATGCATGTCTGCTGCACCTCATCACTTTTCTGTTTCCTGCAGCACATGCATGTCTGCTGCACCTCATCACGTTTCTGTTTCCTGCAGCACATGCATGTCTGCTGCACCTCATCACGTTTCTGTTTCCTGCGGCACATGCATGTCTGCTGCACCTCATCACGTTTCTGTTTCCTGCGGCACATGCATGTCTGCTGCACCTCATCACTTTTCTGTTTCCTGCGGCACATGCATGTCTGCTGCACCTCATCACGTTTCTGTTTCCTGCGGCACATGCATGTCTGCTGCACCTCATCACGTTTCTTTCTATTGAATCAACAGCTTATCCACCTCAAGTGAGCCTAAAACTTTTATGTGAGTTTCACAGGATTTTATTTGGTATTTGACATTTCGATCAGGTTTTTATTTTCTTTAATACGGAGCAACCAGACTGGCATATGAGGTGGGACTTCCCCTGGTTACATGTTTGGACTGATTCCTTTGTGATAAAGCTGCTCCCCAAACGAGAATAATGAAGCAATTATGATCTGCTGGATCTCTGAACATGCCGAGGTTCCCCTCAACCACCACATGAGACACAGAGCAAGAGAGACACAGCCTTACATGAAGACAGGACTCAGAGAGAGAGAGAGAGAGAGAGAGAGAGAGAGAGAGAGAGAGAGAGAGAGAGAGAGGAAGACTTGGCCAAGTGTTTAACTATGTGTCCCGCTGAGAAGTTTCCTCTGCAGCGCTGTAAATCAACAACAGTACAGACCTCCAGCGTCGACCGCTTCTCTCTCTCACACAGTCTCTCTCTCAATTCAATTCAAAGGGCTTTATTGGCATGAAAGTTTTAAAATAATGTCGCCAAAGCATCAAAATACAGTGTAGACAGTACACAATAACACTAATAATGAACATTAACACAACATTGCAACGAACAATAAAGAAACAATAACACAGCCATAACAATAGAGGAACAGAAGGAGATCAGAAGGTGGAGCATGGGTGGTGAGGAGGCTACAGCTGTCATGTGTTGTGCTGCTTGTCTCTCAGGCTGTCACATGACCTGACATGTCTCACTGCATCTATATGAGCTGACACTGTTTTCCCCAAGTACATGCTGCATGTTGGTCTGGTCACAGAGTGTGTCCAAGTCTTGGAATTTACATTTAATTTTGAAAAGAATTTTGTTCTTAAGTCTTCGTATGTGCTACATTGTAGCAGGAAGTGTCTCTCTGTCTCCACCTGTCTCTGTGAACAGAGCTGACACAGCCTGTCTTCTCTGGGCAGCAGGTCTGTCTCTGTGGACAGAGCTGACACAGCCTGTCTTCTCCAGGCAGCAGGTCTGTCTCTGTGGACAGAGCTGACACAGCCTGTCTTCTCCAGGCAGCAGGTCTGCCTGTGTCGGCCAGTCTCTATGGCCAAGCTGTGATCACTGAGTCTGTACACAGTCAGTGTCTTTCTCAGTTTCTGGTCAGTCAGGGTGGTCAGTAGTCTGCCATCGTGTACCATCTGTTTAGAGCCAGATAACACTGAAGTTTGCTTTGAGTTTTTGTGATAGATGTCCAGTGGTTAATGTAATGTTCCTGTTCTTTAGCTACATATAAGTTGGTTGGGTCAGATTGTGTGAAGGTTGTCCTGATGACTTGTGCTGTTGGCTGAGCGGAGCTTCAGGACCAGCTGGCTGAGGGGACTCCTCTCTTGGTTCTCCTCTTGGTGCTGGAGAGCTCTGTGATGGTAGGAGTTGGGGTCAGTTACTTTTAGGTTTTGTTAGAGTTTGATGCTCTTTTTTGCATTATTATTAACAGGGGAAACTGGCCCGGTTCTGCTCGGCATCCATTGTTGGGCGTGTTCCTGTGAATTCTGAGAATGCTGTTCAAATCTCAGCGTGCATGGTTTCCATTGAGTGTTTGTCCCATTTTTCAAAGTCTTGATTTACAAGAGGACCCCACACTTCACTACCATATAGTAACATTGGTTCAATTATGGATTTGAATATTTTGAGCCATGTTCTAGCAGGTATGTCTATGAAGACTTTTTTATAGTATAGAAAGCCCTTCTTCCCTTGTCTCCGAGATTTATTTATTTTTACATTTATTTCTGATTTTTCCCTTTTTTCTCCCAATTTAGTGGCCAATCGATCCCTATTCTAGTTCAAACACCCACCCTCGTCCTGCATGCATTCACCAACTGCGTCTCTCTGGCCGGCAGTCTGGAAGGAGACGCCTCGCCACTTCCGTGACAAGGCGACTCCAGGCCGAACCACTGCTTTTTCCGACACACCCAGAGATGCGTTCATGTGACGAACACAAGCCGACTCCGCCCCCCTCCCCAAGACAGCACTGCCAACTACTGCTGCTTCATCGAGTCCGGCCATAGTCGGATCTGATGAGACCGGGGCGCGAACCCCGGTCCACAGTGGGCAACTGCATCGACACAAAGCCGATGCTTAGACCGCTACAGTCTCCGAGATTATTAACAGCGAGATTGAAATTTCCTGTAGAGGTAATTATTAGTAAATGTGTAGCTGTGTGTGTGTTCTGTGTCAGTGGAGCCTAGTAAGAACCTGTTTGGGTTTCCCTGACACCTGGCTCGTTTCTGGAAGACCATAGTTCTAGTTTTTTTCAGATTTACTGTTGGAGCCCAGGTCTGACAGAATTTTTGCAGAAGATCCAGTTGCTGTTGTAATGCCTCCTTAGATGGAACTAATAACGTTAGATCATCTGCAAAAAGCAGGCATTTAATTTCTGTGTCAGAGAGGGCGAGACCAGGGACATCTGATTGTTCTGGAGATTTTGCCAGTTCATCAATATAAATGTTAAACAGGGTGGGGCTCAGACTGCAGCCCTGTCTCACACCCCTACTTTAGGGGAAAAACCTGTTTCCATATTGGCAATTTTCACAGCACATTTTTTATTTGTACACATTGTTTTAATTGTCATGTATTTTCCCCCTCCACCCCCCCCTCTCCCTCTCTCTCTTCCCCCACCCCCCCCTCTCTCTCTATATATATATATCTCAAGGATCAAGGATCAAGTACTTTATTTGTCACATGCACAGGAATACAATATAAAACATGCAGTGAAATGAAGAGGGGTACTCCGTCTGTCATTGTGTGAAAAGACATAGACCTAGATAAAAGACAAAAGATCAGTGCTTTTTTTCCCCTCTTTTTTTAAGTCAAAAATAAACAATAAATAAAAATCTAGCCGTCTCAAGTATGTGAAAGGTCGTATATGTTGAGAGTTATTATGGCCTGTGGATAGAAGCATCTCTTTGGTCTCTTTGTTTTGGCCCTAAGACTGTAGAGGCGTCTACCAGACCCCAATAGCCTGAACAGTCCGTTGTTAGGGTGAGAAGTGTCGCTCATGATCTTCTTGGCTCTCGTCCTCACCCTTCTGGTGTAAGTGTCCTGCAGGATGGGGAGAGATGTTCTGGTTATGCACCACCACTCTCTGCAAGTCAACTCGGTCACGGGCAGAACAGTTTCCATACCAGGCGGTGATGCAACCTGTTAGGACGCTCGCCACAGCCGAGGAATAGAATGTCTTCAGGATGGAGGGAGAGACCTTGAATTTCCTCAGCCTTCGGAGGAAGTAGAGCCTCTGTCTGGACTTCTTTAGAGTGTGCTGAGTGTGAAGAGTCCAGGTGAGGTCCTCAGTGATGTGTACGCCGAGGTATTTAAAGCTGGAGACCCAATCAACAGGTTCACCGTCGATCTTTAGTGGGTTGTATCCTTTCCCCTGCTGTCTCCTAAAGTCCACCACCATTTCTTTGGTCTTGCTGACGCTCAGGGTTAGGTTGTTGGACTGGCACCACTGAGCCAGGTCATCTACTTGGTTCAGATAGGCCTGTTGGTTGTTGTAGGAAATCAGGCCTATTACCACTGTGTTGTCTGCAAATGTGATGATGGAGGTGGAACTGGAATATATATATAATGTTGGGGGATATATATATATATATATATATATATATATATATATATATATATATATATATATATATATATAGATATATATAGATATATATATATATAGATATATATATATATAGATAGATATACATATATATATATATATATATAGATATATATATATAGATATACATATATAGATAGATAGATGTTGGAAAGAACTTTTAATAGATAGCAGTACGTGTATCAAAAGTTTTTTTCCTACATTATTGATATTCTGCTCCTCATTTGTTGAGCATCAACACCATTGATGGTTTCCGAAAAAAAAACACGCTATATATATATATATATACATACACACACACGTATATATGTATATATATATATATATATCTTCCTCTCGCTCTCTCTCTCCCACACATTCTCTCTCTCTCTCTCTCTTCTTCTCTAGCTTTCTCTCTCTATCTCACTCTATCTTTTCCTCTCTCTCTCTTTCTCGCTCCCTTCTTTTCCTCTCTCTTCTCTCTCTCGCTCTTTTCCTCTCTCTTCTTCTCTCTCTCACTCTCTCTCTTCCTCTCTCACTTACTCTGACACTCTCGGTCGCTCTCTCTCTTCCTCTCTCTCTCGCTTTCCTCTCTGTCTTCCTCTCGCTGCCTTCCTCTCTCTCTGCGTGTCTCTCTCTCTCTTCCTCTATCGTTGGCAGTGATGCTCTGACCCTTGACCTCTGCGCTGGTGGTCTGTGTCGGTGGTGGGTATATTGGTCTGTGTCGGTGGTGGGTATATTCTCACCCTTGTTGTGAAGCGCGCTGGTTAAGGTGCTTTCCTGTCTGGCGATGAGGCAACGCTCTGGTGACGTCACACAATCCTGCCAGCATTCTCCCTCCGCCGGCTTTGGCATCCAGCTTGTGTGTGTGTGTGTGTGTGTGTGTGTGTGTGTGTGTGTGTGTGTGTGTGTTTGTGTGTGTGTTCACAAATCTAGGCTGTACCCATCAAGACCGTATGATTAATTGGTTTTCCACCCCTTGCCTCCATCTTTCCTCTCATTCTGGGGTCACAGGTGGTGTATTAAAGGACCACCATCGATTTCCATTATTTCCATTATAGTCTGAAAATCAGCTTGAGTCCTGTTGATTCTGACTTTTTCTTTTTCCTTTTTACTACCGAATCAATTCGTTCTCTGCATGTAGCCCATCCTAGCTGTGTAGCTAGGAGCAGCGGGCTGCCGCCTTCCTGCTGCGCCCCGAGACCAACTCCACTAGTTCTTTTCCTATTGCCTTGCTCAGAGGCACAGACAGGAGTATTAAGCCCAATTTATGCTCCAAATGTCGGCTCTGCTAGCCGACATAAGAAAATGTGTCGTGTACACGACGGCCCTGGACATCAAAATTGTCGAGAGACATCGGTCTGCTAGCCGACATTTGGAGAATAAATTGGGCCTTAACCCTAACATGGGGGAAACCCGAGCACCCGGAGAAAACCCGCCACAGACACGGGGAGAACATGCACACTCCGCACAGAGGGTGACCTGGGATGACCCCCAAGGCTGGCCAACTCCGGGGTTGGAACCCAGGACCTTCTTGCTGGGGGGGCCACAGCACTAACCACTGCACCACTCGGCCGCCCGTTTCTGCCCATAGTTTCTGGGACTACAAACCAGGTGTAGCAGGACTACAAACCAGGTGTAGCAGGACTACAAACCAGGTGTAGCAGGACTCCAAACCAGGTGTAGCAGGACTACAAACCATGTGTAGTAGGACTACAAACCAGGTGTAGCAGGACTACAAACCAGGTGTAGCAGGACTACAAACCAGGTGTAGCAGGACTACAAACAAGGTGTAGCAGGACTACAAACCAGGTGTAGCAGGACTACAAACCAGGTGTAGCAGGACTACAAACCAGGTGTAGCAGGACTACAAACAAGGTGTGGCAGGACTCCAAACCAGGTGTAGCAGGACTACAAACCATGTGTAGTAGGACTACAAACCAGGTGTAGCAGGACTACAAACCAGGTGTAACAGGACTACAAACAAGGTGTGGCAAGACTACAAACCAGGTGTAGCAGGACTACAAACCAGGTGTAGCAGGATTACAAACCAGGTATAGCAGGACTACAAACCAGGTGTGGCAAGACTACAAACCAGGTGTAGCAGGACTACAAACCAGGTGTGGCAGGACTACAAACCAGGTGTAGCAGGACTACAAAACAGGTGTAGCAGGATTACAAACCAGGTATACCAGGACTACAAACCAGGTGTGGCAAGACTACAAACCAGGTGTAGCAGGACTACAAACCAGGTGTAGCAGGACTACAAACCAGGTGTGGCAAGACTACAAACCAGGTGTAGCAGGACTACAAACCAGGTGTAGCAGGATTACAAACTAGGTGTAGCAGGACTACAAACCAGGTGTAGCAGGACTACAAACCAGTTGTAGCAGGACTACAAACCAGATGTAGTAGGACTACAAACCAGGTGTAGCAGCCATGGTGGCTGGTGTGCTGTCGGCTCAGCAGTAAACAGTTCCACCCTTGTAAAAGTGGATCCTGGGACCAAAGCTAACACACACAGTCTGATGTATTACAAACTACATCACACTATATGGGACACTGTTGTACAGTCATACTGGTTGTCATGGACACGTCAGCATCACGTCTCAGTCTTTTTTCCAACACTTATGTTTGCTGCTGCACCAGCGTTCGTCCTACCCGGTCAGAACATGTCACCAGCGATACACGGAGACTGGAGAGGGTCTCCAACCATGGTGGAGGTGACTGGTGGTGTTGTGGAGCCTGACTCCATCATACACATGGAGAACATGTGTATGATGTGCATTTATTGATGGAGGAAAATCACAGAATTCATCTTTAAGAGTCATTTTCTGTGCATCCACCCTGGTTACTGAGATTGCAAAATCGCTGTGGCCCGGACCCGTCCCACACCCGACACTTTCATGCGGCCCACATACCGCGTGGAGTGATGGCACCTGGGCGGTCCGCTCCTGTTTGCCAGATCTGGGCCAGAACCAAGCCATAGCAATGCAGCATGTGCCACATATTTGCCAAAGGTGGCCCATATGTGTGTTGTGATATTTGGGCCATGTTCACCATTTACCACACGGGGCACTGCAGGGTCACATCCAGACCACATGTTGCGCCATATTTGCTATTCTACATGTGGTCCACTTCAAGCTCACATCCGTTTTGTCAGGACCAGGAGAAGGCCATCCGTGCCGCATCACTTCCGGAAGTGGCCCACATCCGGATGCTGTCCGGGTGTGTTTTTCTTCTTCTGACAGTGAAGGACACAGTCCAACTCCTCCCTTCTCCACCTCTCCTCTGAGACCTTTTCCTACGTTAGTAAATGGTTTGCTGGCAATGAATGGTGGACTGAAGTGAGTGATGGGTCTTCATCGGATCTGCGGCCTGAAGCACACTTCAGCCGACGAAGGCGAGTGAGCGGTGGGCGGCAGGTCAGGTGACGTGTGAAGTGCCTGCAGCGGGGGAAGAAACGCACCCCGCCAGCCTGAACTGCTGAATGAAAAGCTTCTCTCGCTGGTTGCCACCCCTCCCCTGCTCCCCCCCTCCCCTGCTCCCCCCTCCCCTGCTCACCCCTGCTCCCCCCCTCCCCTGCTCACCCCCTCTCCCCTGCTCTCCCCTCCCCTGCCCCCCCTCCCCTGCTCTCCCCTGCTCACCCCTCCTCCCCTGCTCCCCCTCTCCCCTGCTCCCCCCTCCCCTGCTCACCCCCTCTCCCCTTTCCCCCCTCCTCCCCTGCTCCCCCCCTCCCCTGCTCCCCCCCTCCCCTGCTCCCCCCTCCCCTGCTCACCCCTGCTCCCCCCCTCCCCTGCTCACCCCCTCTCCCCTGCTCTCCCCTCCCCTGCCCCCCCTCCCCTGCTCTCCCCTGCTCCCCCCCTCCCCTGCTCCCCCTCTCCCCTGCTCCCCCCTCCCCTGCTCACCCCCTCTCCCCTTTCCCTCCCCTGCTCCCCCCCTCCCCTGCTCCCCCCCAGGCCCTCGGTGGTTTTGTCTTCAGTGGTTGTGGGAAATCGCACAGTTGGTCTTTTTTCATTCTCATTCTTTCTCTCTTCCTCTCCTCCTCCTCCTCCTCCTCCTCTCTCTGGCAGGGCGGTCGGGCGAGATGCTTTCCATTACACGATGCTGTCACCGCACACAGTAATTTCAGTTTTTCCCCTCCGCGGAGCTCACGCGAGGATGAACCCCACGGGCACGCATGCCAGACCCAAATCCAAGAGCAGGCAGAGTTCACTCGCAGCCACTGATGAACTCCTTCTTCTTGCATTTCCTCTTTGCATACAAACCCATCCACCCATCCATCCATCCATCCATCCATCCATCCACCCATCCATCAGTCAAACGTGGTGCAGCACATTTCACTGTGGACTCCTGCACATGAAGATGCAGTGTGTGTCACATGGGAAGCAAAGGTGGGCCAGCATTTACTTACACATAATGTGTGTGTGTGTGGGGGGGGGTCCGCACTCGTGTGTGGTGTGTGTGTGTGTGTCTGTGGTGTCAGGGTGTTGGGGTGTGGTGTCGGGGCATGGTGTTTGGGTTTGGTATTGGGGCATGGTTTTGGGGCGTGGTATTGGGTCGTGGTACTGGGGCGTGGTGTTTGGGTTTGGTACTGGGGCGTGGTATTGGGGCGTGGTACTGGGGCGTGGTGTTTGGGTTTGGTACTGGGGCGTGGTATTGGGGCGTGGTACTGGGGCGTGGTGTTTGGGTTTGGTATTGGGGCGTGGTACTGGGGCGTGGTGTTTGGGTTTGGTACTGGGGCGTGGTATTGGGGCGTGGTACTGGGGCTTGGTATTGGGTCGTGGTGTTGGGGCGTGGTACTGGGGCGTGGTTTTGGGTCGTGGTACTGGGGCGTGGTACTGGGGCGTGGTATTGGGGCGTGGTACTGGGGCGTGGTATTGGGTCGTGGTACTGGGGCGTGGTACTGGGGCGTGGTGTTGGGCCGTGGTACTGGGGCGTGGTACTGGGGCGTGGTATTGGGTCGTGGTGTGATCTGGCACAGAACTGGAGTCATTTGTTTGGCAGACGTGTACGGTGGACTGCCCAGTTAACTTCCACATGAAGTCACGTGTCCTGACCATGACGTCATCAGTTACACCCTCTGATCATGTGACGAGACGGAGGACATATGAACTCTTGAGAACACGTGCCCCCTGCAGGCTGCGGGGTTGGGCAGTGGGAGTCAGGTGAAGGCAGGTTTGCATTTCACCAATTAACGCGCCATCACACGGACAGACGGGGACTAGTCAGAGATCAGGGTGAGCTGGACTAGAAGGAAAACCTGCCCACACGTGGTTCTCTGTGGTGGACTAGGCCTGTCACTGATGACTGGTCTGGTAATGTAGTGATTATTCTGCTTATCTGGGGTAACTGGGTAAGAAACAAGTCATTTTAAGTGTTTTTAAAAATTTCCCCCCTTTTCTCCCCAACTGTATCCGGCCAATTACCCCACTCTCCCGAGCCGTCCCGGTCTCTGCTCCACCCCCCTCTGCTGATCCGGGGAGGGCTGCAGACTACCACATGCCTCCTCCCATACATGTGGAGTCACCAGCCGCTTCTTTTCCCCTAACAGTGAGGAGTTTCACCAGGAGGACGTAGCACGTGGGAGGATCACGCTATTCCCCCCAGGTCCCCCTCCCCCCCGAACAGGCGCCCCAACCGACCAGAGGAGGCGCTGGTGCAGCGGCCAGGACACATACCCACATCCAGCTTCCCACCCACAGACACGACCGATTGTGTCTGTATGGACGCCCGACCAAGCTGGAGGTAACACGGGGATTCGAACCGGCGATCCCCGTGTTGGTAGACAACGGAATAGACCCCTACGGTACCCGGACGCCCCTGTGGTTGCATGTTTAAATGTAAGGCGCTCCTGAAAGAACAGAAAGGTGCCAGTCAGACTGGCGGGCAGGATGCTTCATGTCGAGGCGCTGCAGGTGGCGCTGCGGCTGCCGCTCTGCAGCGCCACCTGCAGGCCGCTGCATCTTCCCCGTTGCAGCGCAGTCCGGCCTTGGGAGATGCAGATGAAGCCGTCATGAAAACACCTGCGTTTATTTGTATGACGTTCCTCCAGCCATCCATTATCCAAACCGCGTATCCTGCTCTCCGGGTGGCGGGGGTGCCGGAGCCTTTCCCAGCAGCCACCGGGCGCGGCAGGCGGGGAGACGCTTGACGTGACGGCTCTTATTTCTTTGTGTTACGTTACAACGGCGCCCCCTCCTGGTGTAACCTGGCTATAACTGGTTGGTTCGAGTTGGCTGGTCTTGGCCGCAGTCGTGCCCTTTAGAGCCCCGCCCCTGTTTTGTGACGTAACGCGTCGTCACGCGCGTACAGGGTCTATGCCTGGGAGGTGCCTCGTGAACGTAGGTAGAGCACGTTATGTGGAGATCAGACAGCTGCGCGTGTTTGTTTTGCTTATTTTTATCGAGTATATGGATGCTAGTTGAATACATCCTGACATGCTAGCTGATGCTAATGCTAATGCTAGCGCATGCTAACGCTAGCTCACGAGGTTGCGAATGGCTGCCGCGAGACGCTGTAAACAGACGCGTGTCTGCGTTTTATTCTCGCGTGCAGGAGCAGGAGTACCGCTCGTTGCGTGACGGACTCGACCAGCTGTCGTCCCGACTCGTTGCCAGCTGTGTTAGTTGCGTGTTTTCTGCCATGCGGAACATTTTGCATCTTGTTCTTTGCAGGCTAGCATGTGTAAACTACTAATAAGACACGTTAGCCCCTAGCTAACGGGTCTGACCCTTTAGCCGAGCGGTTAGTGATGTCGCCTTGTGGTGCAGTACACCTCGTATCGAATCCCGCACCGGGCAAGAAAATAACCGGTTACACTGGTGGCAGCGGTGGGATCCGGAAGTGTGCAGATCCTCAGAAGTCTCTTCGGAGCGCGGGAAGAACAAAGCGCGAGGGCGCGCTTCCGGGGAGAGGGTGACGACTGTAAACTACTAATAAGACACGCTAGCCCCTAGCTAACGGGTCTGACCCTTTAGCCGAGCGGTTAGTGACGTCACCTTGTGGTGCAGTACACCTCGTATCGAATCCCGCACCGGGCAAGAAAGTAACCGGTTACACATGTTAGCTCCGGGTTCACGTGAGGTGGGTTCGTTAGCTAGTGTGTACGTGGTCTCGTTCAAACTACACGATCACGTTGGCGGACTGGAGTAGTCCCCTTCCCGTCGTGACTGCGGCGGACACGGAGCCGGAGTGTTACGCATATCTTGACTCCAACTTGACCAACTGTTGCTTTGATTCATTGCCAGTCGTGACCAGAACACAGAGGTTACACAGAGACTCCAACCATCTCTCAAAGTCAGACGCGATTATTCTCTACAGAGGAAATCAGTGCTGGGGGGGACATCTCTGCTCCTCGTATCCACACAGTGCTCATCAGGATTCCTCATCAGGATGCATCATCAGGAATCCTCATCAGGATTTCTTATCAGGATACCTCATCAGGATTCCTTATCAGGATTCCTCATCAGGATGCATCATCAGGAATCCTCATCAGGATTCCTTATCAGGATTTCTTATCAGGATACCTCATCAGGATTCCTTATCAGGATTCCTCATCAGGATGCGTCATCAGGATTCCTCATCAGGATTTCTTATCAGGATACCTCATCAGGATTCCCTGTCAGGATTCCTCATCAGGATTCCTTATCAGGATGCGTCATCAGGATGCCTCATCAGGATTCCTCAGCAGTATTCCTCATCGGGATTTCTTACCAGGATACATCATCAAGATTCCTCATCAGGATTCCTCATCAGGATTCCTCATCAGTATTCCTCATCAGGATTTCTCTAAAAGTGTTTTAATGTTGCCGCTCTCACTGGGTCCTGTTTCCTGATGCTGGTAGAGGGGATGAGCATGAGGTGAGAAGCAGGATTCACACACACACACACACACACACACACACACACACACACACACACACACACACACACACACACACACACACACACACAGACACTCCTCTGGCTCAGTGTAGTCCCTGTGTGCCAGCAGGAAATACTTCCTGCATAAACAAGGCTTGAGAAAGCCCAGACGTTAGAAGATGACGTCACCGAGACCCGGAGGGGATTAAACGCGGATCACGGGAGAATGACTTTGTGGACTCGACAGATATCGGTCGGTGCCTTCGCATCCAGATGACGTAAGGCCTTCATAGTTCAGGTCTGAAGTCAGGAAAAGGAAAGACAAGATGAGACCAACAAACCCTGGAAAGAAGGGGTTTACCCCGGCTCTGGAAAAGTCTGGCTCATGTACACAAACTGCTGGAGATTAAGGTGCGAGGACTCTCCCTGCAGGGTCTCGTCCTCCCTAAATGTCTTCCAAATGTCAGCCGTGGGGACGTGGTGTGTATTTCCAAAGGCGTGGCGGTCTATTCCGTTGTCTACCAACACAGGGATCGCCGGTTCGAATCCCCGTGTTACCCCCGGCTTGGTCGGGCGTCCCTACAGACACAAGTGGCCGTGTCTGTGGGTGGGAAGCCGGATGTGGGTATGTGTCCTGGTCGCTGCTCTAGCGCCTCCTCTGGTCGGTCAGGGCGCCTTTTGGGGGGGGGGAACTGGGGGGGAATAGCGGGATCCTCCCACGCGCTACGTCCCCCTGGTGAAACTCCTCACTGTCAGGTGAAGAGAAGCGGCTGGTGACTCCACATGTATGGGAGGAGGCATGTGGTAATGTGCAGCCCCCCCCCCCCCCCCCCCCCGGGTCAGCAGAGGGGGTGGAGCAGAGACCGGGCCGGCTCGGAGGAGTGGGGTAACTGGCCAAGTACAGCCGGGGAGAAGGACACATACCCACCTCCGGCTTCCCACCCGCAGACACGGCCGATGGTGTCTGTAAGGGGAGGCCTGAGCAGGCCGTAGGCAACACGGGGATTCGAACCGGCGATCCTCGTGATGCTGGACAACGGAATAGACCGCTGCGCCACCCGGACGCCCTGGAAACCTTTTCAAAGAGAAAGAAATAAAGCGACGAGCTTCTCCCACGACCCAGAAACCTACACGGCTCTATCTGGGTATGTAGAGTGCAGTGGTGCTCGGACCCTGGCGGCGCTGCGGCGACAGTAGAAGAAGAACAAACAGCACGGGTTCGAGTCCATGTCACCGCACGGGACCAGCAGCAGCCAGTCCGCCGCGTGGCGCCGGCTCCGTTCTCTGCTGAGCCTGCTCTAAGATGGGGGGGGGTATATATGGGTGCACCCCAGGAGCACGAAGATGGAGGGATGGATTTTGTAGCGGGGGGGAGGGGGGAGGTGTTGAGAGCCCCCCCCCCTCCCCGCATCGAAAATAAACCACAAAAAAGGATGATAAAAGACGCAGGGAGGGTTCGGATCGCTGAGCCTGTAGACGTCAGGGGGAGGGGTGTGAGGAGGGGGGAGGAGAGGGGGGGGAGGGGGGCACCCCTTGGCTGCTCGGCCCTGATCTGAACCTCCGTCAGAGGAGTGACTGAGTGTTGGATCCGTTTGATGCATAATTTATTGAAGACGGGCCGTTTGTAAGTGCAGAGCGGCTCGCCGATACCCTTTGCTCACACACACACACGCACACACACACACGCACGCACACGCACACACACACACACACCTACTCCTGGCGTGTCTTTATCAGGATTCAGCGTGGAAGTGTGTGGGTGCTCACGTATGGACTTCATCCCCCCCAGCTGCAGACCTGCCAGATGGGCATCTGTTCACATTGTGTGTGTGTGTGTGTCTGTGTGTGTGTGTGTGTGTGTGTGTGTGTGTTTTATGTGCGGCCTTGTCAGTTGTGTGCTCCTGCGTAATGGACGTTCTGCAAGACATAAAGCACAAGTCATGAAAATGCGGGGGGGGGGTGGGCGGGGGGGGCGCTGCTGTTGACGGTGTTGGTTGTTGTAACCTTGTGAGTCTTTATAGTGTGTCCCTCCTGCAGGACACTTGTTTTGTTTTGCTCCCCCCCCCCCCAGTTGTACCCAGCCAATTACCCCCCTCCTCCGAGCCGTCCCGGTCTCTGCTCCACCCCCCTCTGCTGAGCCGGGGAGGGCTGCAGACTGCCACATGCCTCCTCCCATACATGTGGAGTCACCAGCCGCTTCTTTTCACCTGACAGTGAGGAGTTTCACCAGGGGGGATGTAGCGCGTGGGAGGAGCACGCTATTCCCCCCAGTTCCCCCGAACAGGCGCCCTGAACGACCAGAGGAGGCGCTAGTGCAGGGACCAGGACACACACCCACATCCGACTTCCCACCCGGCCAGTTGTGTCTGTAGGGACGCCCAACCAAGCCGGCGGTAACACTGGGATTCGAACCGGCGATCCCCGTGTTGGCAGGCAACGGAATAGACCGCTCCGCTAAAGGTGGTTGTGAAGTTGTTCCCTGACCAACGAGCGGTCCAAGGGAAATGGTTCTCAAGCTGAATTCTGCCGTAAACTGCGGGACCGGCCTCCTTCCTCCCTGTCGGCTCTCTGCTGTTCAGCCATGTGACGAATGTCTTCATTTGGATTTTGTGCCAAGTCATCAGCAGGTTTGGTGACATGTTGGACATTTCGGCGGCACGGTGGCCCGGTGGTCAGCGCTGTTGCCTCACAGCAAGAAGGTCCTGGGTTCGAGCCCCAGGCGGTCCCAGCTTCTTCCTGTGTGGAGTTTGCATGTTCTCCCAGTGTCTGGCTGGGTTTCCTCCGGGTGCTCCGGTTTCCTCCCACCATCGAAAAGACATGCACGTTAGGCTTAATACTGCTGCCTGTGCCCCTGAGCAAGGCAGTGGAAAGAAGAGCTGGAGTTGGTCCCCGGGCGCTGCAGCTGCTCCTGTACAATAGGATGGTTCCACGCGGTGCTGGATTTGCCCCCGGGGATTAACCTGACGTGGTCGGCCTGATTCAGTGGAGATCCGGTGTGACCAGGTGGCAACACGACAGCCTGCTGACTCTCCTTCATTGTGAACGGGGCTCAGACGCTCTCCTTCCCAACACCTCCACAGGACACACAACACCTCCACAGGACACACAACACCTCCACAGGACACACAACACCTCCACAGGACACACAACACCTCCACAGGACACACAACACCTCCACAGGACACACACCATTAGGCCTCGGCCTGCAGGACTGTGGCCTCAACAGATCGGCGGTCACTTGGAGCAGCTGATCTTTCCAGTTACCCAGCTTGTCGGCCGTCAGGGGGCAGCAGACTCGGAAGGGGTCTTCAGTTAAAACCCTTCTCTCTCCACCTCCACACATGCCTGCTTATCTGCAGCGCTGGGTTGGCAAAGACGGACGGCCAAGCAATTTGCCCTGACCTTGAGGTCGGCCGCCATGTTGGCCCCGCCGCAGCGGGCCCATCTGTGACAGGATGTGCTTCCCGGCGACCCCGGTCGCCCCGTCAGCCGTCTCCGCTCGCCGTGTACGAAGGGTTGCGCCGGCCTTCGGACGTGTGCGGGGGAAGGCTGGCGCCAAGTGAAGGTGTGGGTGGAGGGAAGGGGTGGGGGCGATTTGTCCGTTTTCCAGACGAGGGCTTCGTGACCAGACGGTCCAAAGTGGCGCCAGACGGTCCAAGTCCTTGACTCCATCTAGCCAGCGCTGGATGCAGAAACTTTATTTAAGAAAAAAAATCTTTACTTACTTTATTTCCATCCATCCACCCGTCACCCAAACCGCTTACCCTAATCAGGGTGGCGGGGTGCTGGAGCCTATCCCAGCGGATAGGGGGCGGCAGGCGGGGAGACACCCTGGACAGGACGCCAGGCCATCACACCTAGGGACAGTTTAGTACGGCCGATCCACCTGACCTGCATGTCTTCGGACTGTGGGAGGAAACCGGAGCCCCCGGAGGAAACCCACCCAGACACGGGGAGAACATGCAGACTCCACACAGAGGACCCAGACAGCATCCGGATGTGGGCCACTTCAGGCAGTGACACGGCACTGATGGCCTTCTTCTGGCCCTGACAACATGGATGTGAGCCTGAAGTGGCCCACATGTATAACAGCAAATATGGCCCAAATATGCCAGACCACATGTGGGCCTTTTCTGGCAAAGATGCGGTGCTCTGGGCAACATGTGGTCCAGATGTGACCCTGAAGTGCCCCGTGTGGTAAATGGTGACTATGGCCCAAATATCACAAAACAAATATGGCCACCCTTTGGCCAATATGTGGCATTGCTATGGCTTGGTTCTGGCAGACAGGAGCAGACCGCCCAAGTGCCATCATTCCACACAGCATGTGGGCCGCATGAAGTGTCGGTGTGGGACGGGTCCGGGACGACCCCCGAGGTTGGACGACCCTCCCGGGGCTCGAACCCGGGACCTTCTTGCAGCGAGGCTAGCGAGCTAACCACTGCGCCACCGTGCCGCCCCTTGTTTCTTTTCTTTCATCTTATTCTGTTTGATTTGACAGGTTTTCTCAGTGGCTAATATGCAATTCCTACGTGTTTATGTACTTTCTCCAACCGTGCTTAAACGCGGTTAGCATGGACTCGTCTGCCCACGACACCAACTGTGATTGCTTTCAGACAAAATGCAAATGTAAAACACATGTTTGCATCACTGTAAACACAAACCTCATGCAGTTGACACAAAAATCAGTGAAGAACATCCTGCATGAAGATGAACGGAGGAGTTTCACTTTACTTCTCTCACGTTCACATGCGTCTTTACACATGTTCATTGCGCGAATCCTTTTTCTCCAGCAAAAGATGATTTCCCCCCCCCCCATGGAACGGGAGGTGGCGAGGACTTTATCGCCTGTCAGTTACGGTGAGGTGGTGGCGGCGGTGTTGGCTTTGCTTTTCACGGCTCGGTGTTTCTGGAAATGACTCACGGTGCTGAACCGTCCGGTCTTTCTGTGGTGTTGGAAACACCTGCCGCCTCAACCGAGAGCTTTCCTTCATCCTGCACACTGCTGCTACCAAACCAAGTATTCCCTGTGAAACTATACACACTCTGTGTACATATGTGCAGTATATACACTCTGTATACATATGTACAGTATATACACTCTGTATACATATGTACTGTATATACACTCTGTATACATATGTACTGTATATACACTCTATACATCTGTACAGTATATACACTCTATATACATATGTACACTCTCTATGCATATGTGCAGTATATACACTCTGTATACATGTGTACAGTATATACACTCTATATACATATGTACACTATACATATGTGCAGTATATACACTCTGTATGCATGTGTACAGTATATACACTCTGTATACATATGTACAGTATATACACTCTGTATACATATGTACAGTATATACACTCTGTATGCATGTGTACAGTATATACACTGTATACATATGTACAGTATATACACTCTGTATACATATGTGCAGTATATACACTCTGTATACATATGTACAGTATATACACTCTGTATACATATGTGCAGTATATACACTATACATATGTACACTGTATACATATGTGCAGTATATACACTCTATACATATGTACAGTATATACACTCTGTATACATATGTACTGTATATACACACTCTATATGTACAGTATATACACTCTGTATTCATACTGTGTGCAGTATACAGCCTGCTGAGGTAGACAGTAGTGGGTAAAACGTGTTGCACATCTGTATTTTGGACTGACAACAGTGTCAGATTTGTAGGCACCGTGGGTATTCAAGTGGTCCCGGGCTGTTCCGCAGGGCCGCGGTGGCTTAGCTGTTCGTAGGTGTGGCGGCGAGGGGGAAGAAACTGTTCTTACGTCTGGTGGTTTGGGTGTCCGGTGTGCTGTACCGCCTGCCAGAGGGGAGACATTTGAAAAGGTCAACAAGTCCTCCTCCGACCACATAGCTCGGTTGTTCCTACCCTTTACGACCCGCCGGAGCGTTTCCTAAATTAGCGCCCCTGCCGGCGGTAGGGGATATGCCAGATACCTTTCGCCTCTGTGTATTGTGGGTTTTTCTCTACTTGTTGACGTCCTTTTTACAACGCCTCACAGACAGGCTAACCACCTATGGGGTCGTTTTTTGGTGGAGCACAGTCTTGAAAAGGTTGTGTCCCCAGTGTGAGGGGTCTGCAGTGATTCTCCCCTGCCTCTTCCCTGACTCTGGACGTGTGTGCAGGTCCTGGATGGTGAGTAGGTCGTCCCCGCTGGCCTGCCTGTTCCTGCCCTGTTCCGTGGTCGATCCAAACCAGACAGTGATGGAAGTGCAGAGGCTAGACCCCGGGACTGCAGTGTAAAACCGGATCAGCGGCTCTTGAAGCAGGTTGTATTTCCTGAGCTGGGGCAGGAAGTACATCCTCTGCTGGGGCTTTCTGATGACTATTCAGTTCAATTCCGTTTGATTCAATTCAATTTATTGTCATTAAAAACAATGTGCAGGCACATGTTAAAAATGAAACGAGGGCTGCGGCTTCGCCGAACAGTGCGAGACAGACACACACGAACACAACAAACACAGTATAAGATATACACACATGAAGGCTAAAAGCTAACGATACGTTTAAAAAAAAAGCATGAGTATGAACATATCTACAGACATTCAGTGGGTGGCCAGGTTCAGGTGGGCAACAGCTTGTGGAAAGAAGCTGTTTTTGAGCCTGGTAGTGCGGGCTCTGAGGCTCCTGTAGCGCCTCCCAGAGCGCAGGGGGGAGAACAGTCCGTGGTTGGGGTGGGTGGGATCTCTGCTGATGCTCAGACCCCTTCGAAGGCAGCGTTTGTGATAAATGTCTTTTATGGCTGGGAGCTGGGTACCGGTGATATGCTGGGCCGCCTTGACGACCCGCTGCAGAGCTTTCTGGTCTACTGAGGTGCAGCTGCCGTACCACACTGAGATGCAGCTGGTCAGGATGCTCTCTATGGTGCAGTGGTAGAAGTTGGTGAGAGTTTTGGGGGGTAGACGGGCGCTCCTCAGCCTCCTCAGGAAATGCAGGCGTTTTGGGGCCTTTTTTCACAAGGGCCTGGGTGGTTGATGTTGCACTCCCAATTCAGGTCCACTGTTATTTCCACAGTTTTGAGTGTGGGATGGTGGCTTTAGAACAGGCTGAAGGTGCTGGTGTTGGGGTGATGGCTTTAGAACAGGATGAAGGTGTTGGGGTGATGGCTTTAGAACAGGATGAAGGTGCTGGTGGTGGGGTGATGGCTTTAGAACAGGATGAAGGTGCTGGTGGTGGGGTGATGGCTTTAGAACAGGCTGAAGGTGTTGGGCTGATGGCTTTAGAACAGGATGAAGGTGTTGGGGTGATGGCTTTAGAACAGGATGAAGGTGCTGGTCTTGGGGTGATGGCTTTAGAACAGGCTGAAGGTCTTGGGGTGATGGCTTTAGAACAGGATGAAGGTCTTGGGGTGATGGCTTTAGAACAGGATGAAGATGCTGGTCTTGGGGTGATGGCTTTAGAACAGGCTGAAGGTGTTGGGGTGATGGCTTTAGAACAGGATGAAGGTGCTGGGGTGATGGCGTTAGAACAGGATGAAGGTGCTGGTGGTGGGGTGATGGCTTTAGAACAGGCTGAAGGTGCTGGTGGTGGGGTGATGGCGTTAGAACAGGCTGAAGGTGCTGGTGTTGGGGTGATGGCTTTAGAACAGGCTGAAGGTGCTGGTGGTGGGGTGATGGCTTTAGAACAGGCTGAAGGTGCTGTTGTTGGGGTGGTGGCTTTAGAACAGGATGAAGGTGCTGGTGGTGGGGTGATGGCTTTAGAACAGGATGAAGGTGCTGGTGGTGGGGTGATGGCGTTAGAACAGGATGAAGGTGCTGTTGTTGGGGTGGTGGCTTTAGAACAGGATGAAGGTGCTGGTGGTGGGGTGATGGCTTTAGAACAGGATGAAGGTGCTGGTCTTGGGGTGATGGCTTTAGAACAAGATGAAGGTGCTGGTGGTGGGGTGATGGCTTTAGAACAAGATGAAGGTGCTGGTGGTGGGGTGATGGCTTTAGAACAGGATGAAGGTGCTGGTGGTGGGGTGATGGCTTTAGAACAGGATGAAGGTGCTGGTGGTGGGGTGATGGCTTTAGAACAGGCTGAAGGTGCTGGTGGTGGGGTGATGGCTTTAGAACAGGATGAAGGTGCTGGTGGTGGGGTGATGGCTTTAGAACAGGATGAAGGTGCTGGTGGTGGGGTGATGGCTTTAGAACAGGATGAAGGTGCTGGTGGTGGGGTGATGGCTTTAGAACAGGCTGAAGGTGCTGGTCTTGGGGTGATGGCTTTAGAACAGGCTGAAGGTGCTGGTGTTGGGGTGATGGCTTTAGAACAGGATGAAGGTGCTGGTGTTGGGGTGATGGCTTTAGAACAGGCTGAAGGTGCTGGTGTTGGGGTGATGGCTTTAGAACAGGATGAAGGTGCTGGTGGTGGGGTGATGGCTTTAGAACAGGCTGAAGGTGCTGGTGTTGGGGTGATGGCTTTAGAACAGGCTGAAGGTGCTGGTCTTGGGGTGATGGCTTTAGAACAGGATGAAGGTGCTGGTGGTGGGGTGATGGCTTTAGAACAGGCTGAAGGTGCTGGTCTTGGGGTGATGGCTTTAGAACAGGCTGAAGGTGCTGGTGTTGGGGTGATGGCTTTAGAACAGGCTGAAGGTGCTGGTGTTGGGGTGATGGCTTTAGAACAGGCTGAAGGTGCTGGTGTTGGGGTGATGGCTTTAGAACAGGCTGAAGGTGCTGCTGATGGCTTTAGAACAGGATGAAGGTGCTGGTCTTGGGGTGATGGCTTTAGAACAGGCTGAAGGTCTTGGGGTGATGGCTTTAGAACAGGCTGAAGGTGCTGGTCTTGGGGTGATGGCTTTAGAACAGGCTGAAGGTGCTGGTCTTGGGGTGATGGCTTTAGAACAGGATGATGTTTGTGGGGACGGTCTCGTCCTCACAGAGGAACTGAACACTTCACCGTGTCACAGGGATGAAACAGTGGAGGAGATGTTGTGCCTTCGTTTCAGTGAAAGTCATCAGTCCTGGGTCCTGCAGGTTCTGCTGCCCAGCAGCTTCAACACCCTGCTCACACACAGGTGTGTGGATTTACTCTCACAGCCTTTCAGCGATAATGAGCAACTAAAGGTGTGTGTGTGTGTGTGTGTGTGTGTGTGTGTGTGTGTGTGTGTGTGTGTGTGTGTCTAAGAGGATGAGTTGTGTGTGTGTGTGTGTGTGTGTGTGTCTAAGAGGATGTGTGTGTGTGTGTGTGTGTGTTACTTCAGCACTAAGGTGCCTTAAGGTAAGGCTTGGCCTGATGTAGTGGTGAGTAATTCCGTGCCAGGCATGACTTCATCCGCTGTGCTGAGAGCCGCCTCGCACTTCTGGTGGCAGCGATATCAGAGACTGATGACGTCAGCTCTGAAAATACTCCCCTCGCTCACACGGCTTCAGCATGCAGACCGGAGGAGAGCTGTGGAGGGGGGGGCCGGAGGAGAGCTGTGGAGGGGGGGGGGACCGGAGGAGAGCTGTGCAGGGGGGGGACGGAGGAGAGCTGTGGAGGGGGGGCAGAGGAGAGCTGTGGAGGGGGGGGGCGGAGGAGAGCTGTGGAGGGAGGGGACCGGAGGAGAGCTGTGGAGGGGGGGGGCGGAGGAGAGCTGTGGAGGGGTGGGGGACCAGAGGAGAGCTGTGGAGGGGTGGGACCGGAGGAGAGCTGTGGAGGGGGGGGGGGACCAGAGGAGAGCTGTGGAGGGGAAAGGGGGTGAAACAGATTATTTCAGAGTCCCGTTCTCACTTTGCAGCGGCTGGTGTTTCCGTCCAGGCGGCCGTCTGCTCCTCCTGCAGCCCGACGTGGAGCTGAATAGATAAATAACTACGAGCTTCAGCTCTTCACCTCCCACCATCTACTACCGACGTAGCCAAGATCTTCTGAACGTTATTAGTTTATGCCCCACACACACTTTTTCTGCCCAATCGTACCTGGCCAGTTACCCCACTCTTCCGAGCCGTCCCGGTCTCTGCTCCACCCCCTCTGCCGATCCGGGGAGGGCTGCAGACTACCACATGCCTCCTCCCATACATGTGGAGTCACCAGCCGCTTCTTTTCACCTGGCAGCGAAGAGTTTCCCCAGGGGGACATAGTGCGCGGGAGGATCACGCCGACAGGCGGGCTGACCGACCAGAGGTGGCGCTAGTGCAGCGACCAGGACACATAGCCACATCCGGCTTCCAGTGACTTCCGGTTTCTACTGCAGCGGTCATACCAGTTTCCTGTTTGTGAGTGTGAGTGGACGGACGGAATTGTGGACGTCACTTGATATGTGCAACTTGAAACTTCTCACCATGTGCTGGGAGGTGCAGGTGGAAGTGTGCGGGGAGGTGCAGGTGGAAGTGTGCGGGGAGGTGCAGGTGGAAGTGTGCTGGGAGGTGCAGGTGGAAGTGTGCGGGGAGGTGCAGGTGGAAGTGTGCGGGGAGGTGCAGGTGGAAGTGTGCTGGGAGGTGCAGGTGGAAGTGTGCGGGGAGGTGCAGGTGGAAGTGTGCGGGGAGGTGCAGGTGGAAGTGTGCTGGGAGGTGCAGGTGGAAGTGTGCGGGGAGGTGCAGGTGGAAGTGTGCGGGGAGGTGCAGGTGGAAGTGTGCTGGGAGGTGCAGGTGGAAGTGTGCGGGGAGGTGCAGGTGGAAGTGTGCGGGGAGGTGCAGGTGGAAGTGTGCTGGGAGGTGCAGGTGGAAGTGTGCGGGGAGGTGCAGCAGGAAGTGTGCGGAGAGGTGCAGGTGAAAGTGTGCTGGGAGGTGCAGGTGGAAGTGTGGGGGGAGGTGCAGGTGGAAGTGTGCGGGGAGGTGCAGGTGGAAGTGTGCGGGGAGGTGCAGGTGGAAGTGTGCTGGGAGGTGCATGTGAAGGTGTGCGGGGAGGTGCAGGTGGAAGTGTGCTGGGAGGTGCATGTGGAGGTGTGCGGGGAGGTGCAGGTGGAAGTGTGCTGGGAGGTGCAGGTGGAAGTGTGCGGGGAGGTGCAGGTGGAAGTGTGCTGGGAGGTGCAGATGGAAGTGTGCGGGGAGGTGCATGTGGAGGTGTGCGGGGAGGTGCAGGTGGAAGTGTGCTGGGAGGTGCATGTGGAGGTGTGCGGGGAGGTGCAGGTGGAAGTGTGCTGGGAGGTGCATGTGGAGGTGTGCGGGGAGGTGCAGGTGGAAGTGTGCTGGGAGGTGCATGTGGAAGTGTGCTGGGAGGTGCAGGTGGAAGTGTGCTGGGAGGTGCAGGTGGAAGTGCGATGGGAGGTGCAGGTGGAAGTGTGCGGGGAGGTGCAGGCGGAAGTGTGCGGGGAGGTGCAGGTGGAAGTGTGCGGGGGGGTGCAGGTGGAAGTGTGCTGGGAGGTGCAGGTGGAAGTGTGCGGGGAGGTGCAGGTGGAAGTGTGCGGGGAGGTGCAGGTGGAAGTGTGCGGGGAGGTGCAGGTGGAAGTGTGCGGGGAGGTGCAGGTGGAAGTGTGCGGGGAGGTGCAGGTGGAAGTGTGCTGGGAGGTGCATGTGGAGGTGTGCGGGGAGGTGCAGGTGGAAGTGTGCGGGGAGGTGCAGGTGGAAGTGTGCTGGGAGGTGCAGGTGGAAGTGTGCGGGGAGGTGCAGGTGGAAGTGTGCTGGGAGGTGCAGGTGGAAGTGTGCGGGGAGGTGCAGGTGGAAGTGTGCGGGGAGGTGCAGGTGGAAGTGTGCGGGGAGGTGCAGGTGGAAGTGTGCTGGGAGGTGCAGGTGGAAGTGTGCGGGGAGGTGCAGGTGGAAGTGTGCGGGGAGGTGCAGGTGGAAGTGTGCTGGGAGGTGCAGGTGGAAGTGTGCTGGGAGGTGCAGGTGGAAGTGTGCGGGGAGGTGCAGCTGGAAGTGTGCTGGGAGGTGCATGTGAAGGTGTGCGGGGAGGTGCAGGTGGAAGTGTGCTGGGAGGTGCATGTGGAGGTGTGCGGGGAGGTGCAGGTGGAAGTGTGCTGGGAGGTGCATGTGGAGGTGTGCGGGGAGGTGCAGGTGGAAGTGTGCTGGGAGGTGCATGTGGAAGTGTGCTGGGAGGTGCAGGTGGAAGTGCGATGGGAGGTGCAGGTGGAAGTGTGCTGGCAGGTGCAGGCGGAAGTGTGCTGGGAGGTGCAGGTGGAAGTGCGCTGGGAGGTGCAGGTGGAGGTGTGCGAACGTCCGTACACGTGCTTATTTCCGTCCTTGAAAACGTGTCGTATTGACGTGTGCGAACTGTGACGCGTCCGTTTCTGTGACGAGAGACTCTAAATGGGATGCTGGTCCGGTCTGTGGTCGACGGAGTGCGGTAGATTAAATCTGACCCCGGATCTGTAATGGACCGTGATGCTGGGCTCCATGACGAGGGGGTCTCTCAGACCGGCAGGGTTGTGCTAACGTTTAGCCCGGGGTGGAATAACACAGCGCGAGCAGTCTTTGAAGTCTCCTCTTTGAATTTGGAAATGACTCCAGCGGCCTCCCCTGTGACGCTGATGACATCAAAGCCAGGAACGCCGACGCCGCCGCGCGCCCCACGTGTCAGGGGATTATGGGTAATGTGTCTGTCTCTGTAGCGCTATGGAGTGCAGTGGCTCCTCGAGCAAGTGGTAATACTCTGTAATTGTATTAACCCGGATGCGGGGCGACAAAAGAACAGACTGGATTAATTTGCCTCTCGTCTGGTGCTTCATTCACCCCGCGTGGCGGAAGACACGTCATCTGATGGCGACGTGTCGATCTGTCAACCTACAAGACGAAACGCTCAGCAAAATACACCACTGAAACGTGTCCGTCTCAGAGGCTTTATGTCCCACTGCATACTACATATGTCGTATGTCGTATGTACTGTGGTAGTGATACACACACATATATGCGTGTGTGTGTGTACGCATACAATCACCCCCACTCTTCCGAGCCGTCCCGGTCTCTGCTCCACCCCCTCTGCTGATCCGGGGAGGGCTGCAGACTACCACGTCTCCTCCCATACATGTGGAGTCACCAGCCGCTTCTTTTCACCTGACAGTGAGGAGTTTCACCAGGGGGACGTAGCGCGTGGGAGGATCACGCTATTCCCCCCAGTTCCCCCTCCTCCCCCCCAAACAGGCACCCCACCGACCAGAGGAGGCGCTAGTGCAGCGACCAGGACACATACCCACATCCGGCTTCCCAGCCGCAGACACGGCCAATTGTGTCTGTAGGGACGCCCGACCAAGCCGGAGGTAACACGGGGATTCGAACCGGCGACCCCCGTGTTGGTAGGCGACGGAACAGACCGCCACGCCACCCGGACACCAGCTTCTTCGGCGCTTTGTTTAAATTTCTCACCCTGGCCAACCGTCTGTGGTTGGACTCCTCAGCACACGTTTCAAGTGGTCTATCTAGCTAATTACCTGTGTCACCCTGAGATACAGAGGACCAACCCCCACGCTGCTCACACACGCTCGTTCCAGGGACGTGCACGCACGTCAGCGTGCACGTCAGCGTGCACGTCGGGCTGCAAATCAACACGAGTTTTCTGAGTTTCCTCCAAAGCTTTGAAACCAGTTACAGTAGAACTGAACCAGCATCCTGGTCCCTTTCACGTCCTACTGGGGGACACACCCGTACTGGTTCTCCACCAAAGCACACACACACACACACATACACGCACGCACGCACACACGCACACACGCATTCACACAACGTGAGCTCAATAGCAAAGCCAATTAACTCAGATTCACTCTGCTTTCTCTCTTCTTCTCCCTCTCTTTCTCTCTCTGCAGCAGACTTAATTCCCTGTTCCTCTAGCAACAAACCAACACACACACACACACACACACACGCACACACGCACACACACGCACACACACACACAGGAAAGCCATTGTGTTGTCTGGTCTGCTGTCAGTGACAGACGTGACTCAGATTTGATTATTTCATTGAAGTAAACACACCATAATTAGTAAATAACAAACACGTTATTATTCACACGTCAAACCAGTTATTAAATGTGCCAGTGACAGTAAATGACCGCAGACAGCCAGCGAGGACTCGAGGTGTAACACTGACTGTGGGTTAACTGGGCAGACAGTCCTGGTTTGATGTTCTGTTACCCTGCACTCAACACACGTCACACAGCCCTTCATCAAGGACTGACCGTGACCATCATCACGTAATGGTGATGATAGTAACAATGACAGTAATAATTATAATAATGATAGTAATAATGATAGTAATAATGATAACAATAATTATAATAATGACAGTAACAATGATAGTAATGACAGTAATAATGACAGTAATAATGATAATAATGATAGTAATAATGATAGTAATGACAGTAATAATGATAGTAATGACAGTAATAATGATGACAGTAATAATGAGAGTAATAATGATGGTAATAATGACAGTAATAATGATAGTACTAATGACAGTAATACTGATAGTAATGATAGTAATAATGACAGTACTAATGATAGTAATAATGACAGTAATAATGACAGTACTAATGACAGTAATAATGATAGTAATGACAATAATAATGACAGTAATAATCATAGTAATAATGACAGTACTAATGACAGTTATAATGATAGTAATAATGACAGTAATGATAGTAATGACAGTAATAATGACAGTACTAATCATAGTAATAATGACAGTACTAATGACAGTAATAATGACAGTACTAATGACAGTAATAATGACGGTAATAATGATAGTAATGATAGTAATAATGACATTTATAATGATAGTAATAATGACAGTAATGATAGTAATGATAGTAATAATGACAGTAACAATGATAGTAATAATGACAGTACTAATGATAGTAATAATGACAGTACTAATGACGGTAATAATGACAGTACTAATGACAGTAATAATGACAGTACTAATGACAGTAATAATGATAGTAATAATGACAGTAATGATAGTAATAATGACAGTACTAATGATAGTAATGATAGTAATAATGATAGTAATAATGACAGTAATAATGACGGTAATAATGATAGTAATGATAGTAATGACAGTAATAATGACAGTACTAATGATAGTAATAATGACAGTACTAATGACAGTAATAATGACAGTAATAATGATAGTAATATTGATAATATGGTAGATAATTAGATTTGGAGTCTTCAGTTTTCCAGCATATGAAATTAAAAGATTTCAAACTTGATGAAATTGGACACGTGAGACTCGGTTAAGCCTCTCTAAACACTTCCATTCTCTCTTTGTGAATAATTACATCATCCTTTGTCTTTACATCTATAATCCAGTTCATGGTTGTGGGCGTGCTGGAGCATATCCCAGCATGCCGTGGGTTTATGGGGGGGGGGGTGTCTGTCACATACGATGTCGATAACTGATTTATGGAGCGCTAGTCAAAGCAGACATGTTTCTTACAGATTAAACATGCGAACACAAAGCCGTCATGAATAGCCTCAGAAAAATGCAGATCTGTGTCGAGCTGACAGAAAGCTTTCATGAAGGAGTGTTTCCAGGGAAACACTCCTTCTCTGGTTCACCTCCTTTACAAAGGGGTTCCAACGGCCACCAGAGACTCCAGGTCAACCAAGGCGTCCCACAAGCCCTCTTGCTCGGACCCCTCTCCTTTACCATCTACATGCTCCCCCTTGCTCAGATCATCCGCCCCCACGGTTTAAATTTCCATTGCTGCGCTGATGACGCGCAGCTTTATCTCAGCACTACACCACCCTCCCCGCCCCCCCCCCACAATCCCTTGTCAACTGCCTCCACCAAATACAAGTCTGGATGTCGTCAAATCTACTCAAGCTAAGTAGCAGTAAGACTGAGCTCATGGTGGTGGCTCCCAAGGCGCTGCTCCGGAAGGTTGGAGATCTTCTCCTCCACGCGGATGGCTGCTCCATCTGCCCATCCCCAGAGGTCCGCAACCTTGGTGTCATTCCGGACTCCACCCTCTCATTCCAGTCACACATCAAATCCGTCAGCAAATCTGCTTTCTTTCGCCTCAAAAACATCTCCAGACTCCGGCCACTACTCTCGGACTCCCTGGCAAAGACCCTCATCCATGCCTTGGTCACCTCCTGTCTGGATTGTGGCAGTGGAGTCCTGTCTGGGGTACCCAGCAAAGCCCTAGACAGGCTTCAGTACGTGCAGAATTCAGCTGCCAGCGTGCTCACCAGCACCAAGCCCTGGCAACACATCACCCCCACCCTGGTCCACCTTCACAGGCTCCCGGTCAAATCCCTTCATTTCCTATAAAATCCTCCCCCTCACCGATACACTTCTCCATGCCCTTACCCCCCAGTACCTATCAGACCTCATCAACCCCTGTATTCCTTCCCCGGATCTGTGGTCCACTGACACGGGCTTGCTTTCCATCCCCCCCACCAGCCTGCGGACTTCTGGGGCCAGAGCCTTTAGTGTGGCAGCCCCCCAGCCTCTGGAAGTCTATTCCAGCAGACATCCACAACGCTGCTTCTTTGGACAAGTTTAAAAGACTACTGAAACCTGCCTTTTTACTAAGGCCTATGGTCTGTAGACTTTTAATCTTTGGTTTAATCTTTTGTTCTGTCTTATCTGGCGTGAAGCGTCCTTGGGTTCCTTGAAAGGCGCTACACAAAGCTAAGTTGTTGTTGTTGTTGTTGTTTCTACTCAAATATGAGAGAAAGCATCTCAATGCTGGGAAGATGTGTGTCATACCATGTGTGTCATGTCATGTGTGTCATACCATGTGTGTCCTACCATGTGTGTCATACCATGTGTATGTTGTTCCACGTGTCTTCTCTCTGGCCGGTAGCGGATAAAATGTCTTGGTAACCCTTTAGATTACAGGCCATTCATCTCACAGAAATACGAGAGTAAGAGAATGTGTCATTCTGTGAGTTTATTAGGTTTTCTAGTGTGTGTGTGTGTGTGTGTGTGTGTGTGTGGGTGGGTGTGGGTGGGTGGGTGCGTACGTGTGAGACGGTATGCACGCTGACCATCTGACAGATGAGACCTGCTTTTGTGAAAACAGGCTGAAGGTCGCAGATCAGTACAAGGACACTCCCTCCCCTATAGAGAGACACCCATTCATCTCCATACACCCTGTAGTACACACACACAGACATAGAGACAGACAGACAGACAGACAGACAGACAGAGACGGTGAGACAGACAGACAGACAGACAGACAGACAGACAGACAGACAGACAGAGACGGTGAGACAGACTCAAGAAAAAGACCACTGACGACGTGGAGGCAGACTGACATGAGGACAGACAGGCAGAAGTGGAAGTTGGGTATGTGAGACAGGACGTTCCTGCAGAGAGCAGGACAGTTCTGTATGTAAAACGGAAGTGTCGACGGTTCCCTCGTCCTGCAGACGACACCGAGACAACGAGGCCAGACAGCGTCTCACATCTCCACAGACGCCACGTCAAGCTCAGAAAGACGCTCCATGTGGAGCCCAGCCTCCTAAGAAGAGGAA
>JAJHIY020001711.1:0-2500 GCA_022114975.2 Lampris megalopsis | reverse complement strand
TAATGCTGCAGGCTCCGTAACTGTTGTGTACGCCCCCTGGCACCCCGTTAACGCACATCTGGTAAATAATCAGCGAACTTCATTCGCCCAGCTGGTTGTCGCCAACTCTCGCGGGACTTGCGGTAACCCAACTCTACGGTGTCCTGAACATCGTCGTGTCGACGTGGCCTTTGCGAGTGAGCGTGTTACGGTAAGAGTTCCTCCGGCAGCCAGCGGAAGACAGGAGGCGCTGCAGGCTTTGCGCACAATAAATCGACGCCACTCGTTCACTTCAAGAGGCGACGGCCACGCCGCCCTCAGTGAAATCCACCGCGCGCTGTCAGGGCTCGCTCGCTGCGTGAAGAACGAGCTCGTCACACACGTGGACGAGTATACGTCATCAAGTTTGGCGAGAGCGTGAACAGGACCGACAAGACAGAAACGACTCGAACCGCACGCTGACACACGGGACCGAGGACGAGTCGGCAGCCACCTTCAGTCCCATTAGCCAGGGTCACAAGTCGTCCAACAGCGGTGGGTTGGGGACATTTTAAGGTAAACCATAGTGTAAGGTGCATGGCTAAGTAGACACGCTGGTCCTGTGGTTAACGTTGTCGCTTGCGGAGCGGGAGACACGGGTTCGCGTCCCGGCTGTGGCGACGGTCTCCCGGACTCTGTCCCCCGAATTCGCTACAATATGTTTGAGTATTTCCGGGCGCTACAGTATCACGGTAAGGCAGGCCTCTGTGCGTGGTTACCAAGCAACAGGTGAACGGGCGTTCTCAGAGGGTCACCGCGTTTCCACTTCCGGGTGAAAGACCGCCGCGGGAACTATGGATCATGCGCAGAACGCCTAGGCCAGTTCGGGGCCGATTGAGGCGTATACATGCCGGAGTAAATCGACCCCCAACCGCATCATCTAGACGTGTTAGCCCGACTTCGAGAAATTCGATTTAGCAAGATTTCAGTCGAACTAACACGTGTTTTAGTCGGACTAACACGTTTACACGTATTTTAAAAGCCCAGTTTCAGTCGGACTAACACAAGAAATCCACTTTTTCTAACCTCGTGTAAACGTCCTGAGTAAGGCGGTGCAACGTGCAGCATGGATGATGATGAGGACATGGGTGCTGAGTAAGGCGGTGCAGCATGGATGATGATGAGGACATGGGTCCTGATTAAGGCGGTGCAACGTGCAGCATGGATGATGATGAGGACATGGGTCCTGATTAAGGCGGTGCAACGTGCAGCATGGATGATGATGAGGACATGGGTCCTGAGTAAGGCGGTGCAACGTGCAGCATGGATGATGATGAGGACTTGGGTCCTGATTAAGGCGGTGTAACGTGCAGCATGGATGATGATGAGGACATGGGTGCTGAGTAAGGCGGTGCAGCATGGATGATGATGAGGACATGGGTGCTGAGTAAGGCGGTGTAACGTGCAGCATGGATGGTGATGAGGACATGGGTCCTGATTAAGGCGGTGCAACGTGCAGCATGGATGATGATGAGGACATGGGTCCTGATTAAGGCGGTGTAACGTGCAGCATTGATGATGATGAGGACATGGGTGCTGAGTAAGGCGGTGTAACGTGCAGCATGGATGATGATGAGGACATGGGTGCTGAGTAAGGTGGTGCAACGTGCAGCATGGATGATGATGAGGACATGGGTCCTGAGTAAGGCGGTGTAACGTGCAGCATGGATGATGATGAGGACTTGGGTCCTGATTAAGGCGGTGTAACGTGCAGCATGGATGATGATGAGGACATGGGTGCTGAGTAAGGCGGTGCAACGTGCAGCATGGATGATGATGAGGACATGGGTGCTGAGTAAGGCGGTGTAACGTGCAGCATGGATGATGATGAGGACATGGGTGATGAGTAAGGCGGTGTAACGTGCAGCATGGATGATGATGAGGACATGGGTGCTGATTAAGGCGGTGTAACGGGTCCACCTCCAGAGCTTTATTTTCATCAACATCCAGGCTGCTGTCGGCTAATTCGTACAGGAAATTGCTCCTATGTTCATATTCAGTAAGCATCAGCAGTGGATGCCGTCCAGTTTGTCGAGTCTCTTTGCCATGGAAACGGTATTATGTTGTCCTTTTAGAGGTCCTGAGTCCTGAAACGTGTACTTTAAAAGTGTGCCTATCGGTTACAGTGTTCTTTTATCCCGTCAGTTCTGGACCGGAAGTGTCGTTTTCATCTGGTCGCTGCGATGAATGCATGAGAGCATTTTCCGTCCACCTGTGTGAGTAAGTGGAGATGAGAAAGAGGAGGAGGAAGAGAAGCAAACCTTCCTCTTGCCGACGGTTTTATTTCCTTCCTGTCGAGCCGGGAGTGTGTGTCCCACTGAAACACAGACGCATGATTGGATTTCTTTCCAAACACAAAACGATAAGATGTTGGAGGAGAAAACGCCTCTGTCAGCCAGACAAGGACTCGTGGGATGAACGAGAGAGATAGAGAAACGGGGGGGGAGGTAGAGAGAGAGCCAGAGAACATCGTCGTGTCGTG
>JAJHIY020001710.1:12500-44949 GCA_022114975.2 Lampris megalopsis | reverse complement strand
TGTAACCGAGCATTTTTCCGCCCGCTGTGGGATTCAGTCCGGGGTTGTACTGCACCACGAGGCGACATCGTTAACCGCTCGACTAAAGGGGGCCGACCCTCTGGCCAGTCGGCCAGTGAGTTTTTCTCGCAGTTTACACTAGTAACCCATTCCATTCCATTATCCAAGCCATCCATTAGCCATCCATTATCTGCACCACTTATCCTGCTCTCAGGGGACGCTGGAGCCTATCCCAGCAATCATTGGGCGGCAGGTGGGGAGACACCCTGGACAGGCCGCCAGACCATCACAGGGCCGACACACACACATTCACACCTAGGGACAATGTAGTATGGCTGATTCACCTGACCTACATGTCTTTGGACTGTGGGAGGAAACCGGAGCCCCCGGAGGAAACCCACGCAGACACGGGGAGAACATGCAAACTCCACACAGAGGACGACCCGGGATGACCCCCAAGGTTGGGCTACCCCAAGGCTCGAACCCATGACCTTGTTGCTGTGAGGCGACCGCGCTAACCACTGCACCACTGTGCCGCTAGCCTAGTAGCATTCAAGTAAAATAGTTGAACGAGTAACGTATGAGGAAAACAGGGGTTTTCTAGATCTCTAGCTTGTTTCCTTGTCATTATAATGTGCTGTTAAATACAAGCCAAACAACGCATGGGATAAATTCACAAATTGCATTGTAGCAAACACAAGTATTTTCAAATCCTTTGTGTCACAGAAATAGATAGTAATTTATCCCTTTATTAGTGTGGATACACAGCTTTGACATGTAGCATGTCTCCTATTTAACGTGTGTGTACTGCAACAGCACGGCAACCACCCGCTGGAGTGGGCCTCTGCTATTATTTCCTCATCAATTGATAAGGGAAAGGGGAAACACATTCAGCTGTCTTCACACACAATGTCTCCCGACGGCTCAGCCAGAGAGTCCTCATCTGTCTACGAGGCCTTCCAAAATATGCAGCTTCCCGTCTGTGTGTTTTGGAGCAGAAGACATGAAAATGAGCAGAGTCCGTTTCCACAACACAGTCACCCCGTTACCACCGCGGACAGCTGAGCAGCACAGAGACTCTAGAGTCTGTCTGTCCTCCAGCTTCATTTTCTGCCTGATGCGGATGTGTCTGCAAGAGAGATCCTGGCCATCCTTGAGGAGAAAAGGTAGAAGGAAATCTTTCAAGGGTAGTGAACAACTTGTCATTACGAGACCATGATGTTGCATGTAAACTTGAGGTATGTTGGGAGAAGGATGCTGAATATGGAGCTGCCAGGGAAGAGGAAGAGAGGAAGGCCAAACAGGAGGTTTATGGATGTGGTGAGGGAGGACATGCAGGTGGCTGGTGTGACAGAAGACGATGCAGAGGAAAGGAAGAGATGGAAACGGATGATCCGCTGTGGCGCCCCCTAACGGGAGCAGCCGAAAGTAGTAGTAGATGTTGCATGCAAACTCAAATATATATATATATATATATATATACTAGAAGAGCCCCGCTACAATGTAGCGGTTTGGTTCTCCACCCGTCTAAATCTCCCTCCTCTTCATCCTGCCAGCTAACCGCCTTCCCCCTGCCCCTAACCCCCCCCACTCGAACTCCCTCCCCCCAAATGCCCAGAATCATCTGAAATGCCGAGAAAAGTGGTTTTTAGCCATTTTTAGAAAATGCATATTTTGCATAATTATGCATAATTACATTTTAATTTTCTGCTATTTTTCTGGTCCTCTCTGAGACAATACCTACCACCTCCAAAAAGAATTAGGATCATAAATGCTTTAGTTTTTGGTCCCGCTATCTACACTAACTAACACACACACACACACACACTAACACCACACACACACACATTCCGAAAATATATGAGTCGATATATTTTTGCGTATTTCATGTTAACAGCTTAATGACGTTTTGTCCTTAAGTAGAGCAAGGAATTGAATGAGGTGGCAACAAATTGGTGGCAGCCACTGCTGAGCTGCCTCAAGCTGCAGCTGCACCTTGGTCACTGGCTGGCTCCAAAAAACATCCAGTCCAATGAGAGACTTCCCACTTTTACCTTCAAACCCAAAGATTTTTTGGGTTTTTTTTTTTTGCAAGAAGCTGAGGTCTGAATCATCAGTTTGGGGTCCACCACACACCGTGAGGGTGGTTATTTTGGAAATTATTGTCCTGTTAAGAAGAAGTTAAGGATTTAAAAACAAGTGTCATGTTGCAGCACGTTCGCCTTGATTGACAGGTGCATCAACCTGGCTCCAACAACTGACAAGATGGCGGCGAGCGTGGAGCCGAACATTAGGCCTTCAGAATGCCCTTCATAAATCAATGGGTGACGTCACAGGTACTAGAGTCGTCTCTTTCATACAGTCGATGGTTTGACTAGGAAGGTGTTGTGCGGTCCGATAAATGTCCATCACAAAACGTCATCATGGAAGACAGCAGGTTGAACTGAGCGGTACTCAGAGCCGTCGGTAGAATCAGCAGTGTTCTTGTCTCGCCATGTTGATGCACACTGTGCTGCAGCCATTCCGGGGAATAAGACCTTCGTGTCAGGCAGATGTTCCAGGAGAAAGGTGCTCAAAACCAGCTTGAAAATTAACGTGTGTGTGTGTGTGTGTGTGTGAGACGGGTCACTGAAATATGATGGCTGATGGGCATTTCAGCAGTACATGGGTATTATGTAGATTGATACATTCATTCATTCATTAGCCGCTTCTCCGGGGTCGGGTCGCGGTGGCAGCAAGCTAAGTAGGGCACTTTAGACGTCCCTCTCCCCAACAACGCCCTCCAGCTGCTCCTGGGGGACCCCCAGGCGTTCCCAGGCCAGATTGGACATGTGGTCCCTCTAGCGAGTTCTGGGTCTCCTCCCAGTTGGGTGTTCCTTGGAAACCTCCAAAGGAAGGCGCCCAGGAGGCCTCCTAATCAGATGCCCTAGCCACCTCAACTGACTCCTTTCGACGCGAAGGAGCAGTGGCTCCATTCCGAGCTCCCTCCGGATGTCCGAGCTCCTCACCCTATCTCTAAGGCTGAGCCCAGACACCCTACGGAGGACACTCATTTCAGCCGCTTGTATCCACGATCTCACCCTTTCGGTCACTACCCAAAGCTCATAACCATAGGTGAGGGTTGGAACGAAGGTTGACTGGTAAATTGAGAGCTTTGCCTTCCGGCTCACCTCCCTCTTCACCACAACGGTCCGGTACAACGTCCGCATTACTGCTGATGCTGCACCAATCCACCTGTCAATCTCCCGCTCCATCCTACCGTTACTCATGAGCAAGCCCCCGAGATACTTGAACTCCTTCACTTGAGGAAACAACTCATCCCCAACCCGGAGGGAGCAAGCCACCATTTTCCAGTAGAGAACCGTGGCCTCAGACTTGGAGGTGCTAAGTCTCATCCCGGCCATTTCACACTCAGCTTCTGATGAAGCCAACAAAACCACATCATCTGAGAAGAGCAGAGATGCAATTCGGAGGTTCCCAAAATGGACAAACCCCTCACCTTGGCTGTGCCTTGAGGTCCTGTCCATGAATATCACAAACAGAATCGGAGACAAGGGACAACCTTGGGGGAGTCCGACACCCACCGAAAACGTGTTTGACTTTATGCCGAGAATGTGGACACAGCTCTCACTTTGGTTACACAAGGACCGGATGGCTTGTAGCAACTGCCCCAGTACCCCATACGCCCGCAGTACCCCCTACAAAGTGCCCGGGGTACACGGTCGTAAGCCTTCTGCAAGTCCACAAAACACATGTAGACTCGCTGGTCAAAGTCCCCCGCCTCCCTCAGCACTTCTGCAAGGGTAAAAAGTTGTTCTAATATTATTATTATTATTATAATTATCCACATATTGAATGTCACCAATGCATGGTGAAAAAACTAAGTTCCTGGTCATTTTTGAGACATTATTCATCTACACACTATGTATACACTATGTATACACACTATGCCTGCCATGGCCACTACGGGGTTAATTTTCAGTGGCTCCATAATCCAAATTTCTTCTTAATATATTAAGCTACATATGAAAAGGTTTGGTGCTTTTATCACAAAATGCACAGTCCTTATGAATATTGGAGCTAAGCTGCCCCACTACCTCACAGGTCGATAGCTTCTCGCGTCCGGCCTTCTCCTGCATTCCTGGTTTTCCGTTCTCACGAAGGTCGAGAACATTTAGTCTGCGAGTCTGCAGAGCACACGTGTCAGTGTTGTGAAACTGGATAGGCCCGGCGCCTCTGAATGCTGCTCGGCTGTGGAGCAGTGTTCGAGAAGCCCGGCTTTTCAGGTACTCACGACCGTCTCATAAAGCATGGCTGACATGCCCGCATTTAAAGTCTGGCTGAAACTTCTGTGGGTTTAAAAGGATGAAAGTTTTTTTATTTATTCGATCATACTGAAAGGAAGTGGCTTACAGGTCCTGCAGATATGCAGCTATATAATACGTGAGCCCAATATCGAAGCAACTCAGAAAGGGAAAGGTGACTTTATCAGTCCAGGAAGAGTCAGTCTAAAAAGACTTAATTCATGTCTGTATTGTATAAAGTTCATGCAGTACATCTCCCTCTGTTGTGACGCAGACACTTTACCTGCTGCTGTAACTTGAGAAGCAGAAACTGAGACTACCCGAGAGAGAGAGAGAGACAGAGAGACAGAGAGCAAGAGAGAGACTAAGAGAGAGACTATGAGACAGAGAGAGCAAGAGAGAGAGACTACGAGACAGAGCGAGCGAGACTATGAGAGAGAGCAAGAGAGAGACTACGAGAGAGAGAGACTATGAGACAGAGAGAGCAAGAGAGAGAGACTATGAGACAGAGAGAACAAGAGAGAGAGACTATGAGGCAGAGAGAGAGAGAGTGAGAGAGACTACGAGACAGAGCGAGAGAGACTATGAGAGAGAGCAAGAGAGAGACTACGAGAGAGACTATGAGACAGAGAGAGCAAGAGAGAGAGACTACGAGACAGAGCGAGAGAGACTATGAGAGAGAGCAAGAGAGAGACTACGAGAGAGAGACTATGAGACAGAGAGAGCAAGAGAGAGAGAGACTATGAGACAGAGAGAGAGAGAGTGAGAGAGACTACGAGACAGAGCGAGAGAGACTATGAGAGAGAGCAAGAGAGAGACTATGAGAGAGAGACTATGAGACAGAGAGAGCAAGAGAGAGAGACTACGAGACAGAGCGAGAGAGACTGAGAGAGAGCAAGAGAGAGACTACGAGAGAGAGAGACTATGAGACAGAGAGAGCAAGAGAGAGAGAGACTATGAGACAGAGAGAGAGAGTGAGAGAGACTACGAGACAGAGCGAGAGAGACTATGAGAGAGAGCAAGAGAGAGACTATGAGAGAGAGAGACTATGAGACAGAGAGAGAGAGTGAGAGAGACTACGAGAGAGAGCAAGAGAGATAGCGACTACGAGAGAGAGAGAGCGACTACGAGAGAGAGAGAGATAGAGAGAGAGAGAGACTACGAGAGAGAGAGAGACTATGAGACAGAGAGAGAGTGAGAGAGACTACGAGAGAGAGCAAGAGAGATAGCGACTACGAGAGAGAGAGAGAGAATATGAGAGAGAGAGAGACTACGAGAGAAAGAGAGACTACGAGAGAGAGAGAGAGAGAGAGAGAGAGCGAGAGAGAGAGCGAGAGAGAGAGAAAGACTACGAGAGAGAGAGAGAGAGAGAGAGAGAGAGAGAGAGAGAGAGAGAGAGAGAGAGAGACTACGAGAGAGAGAGAGAGAGAGAGAGAGAGAGAGAGAGACGAGGGGCGAGAGAGAGAGGGGGAGGGGGGGGGAGAGAGGGAGTAAAGGAATTAATCCAAAGGGAGAAATAAGAAATAGCAGGGTGGAAGTGGAGAAAGGAGTGCTATAAAGACAGAGTCATAGATGCCCCATAGAGAACAAATGGGTGGTTAGTAATTAATGAGGTGCATCAGCTTGCAATGAAGGATAAAAAGGCACTCAAGCAAGAGATATGCATCTGTCATCTGCTGCCTGCACACACACACACACACACACACACACACCCACACTGGGGTGATGTAACTGGTGAACGCTGTTCCACGGCTCACACATCAATCTGTTTGTTTTAGACTTGCTTTCTTATTTGGATAAACACAATATGGCGCAACATTACAGTTTAGATTTGCAGTACAACGTGTCCATGCTCCTTAAATAGCTTCCGCTATTTATTCAATTGCATACAATTAGATGAGCACGCTAACAGCTAGCGTTACGTAGTTCTGCTAATGTGAAAGTGGATTCGGGAGGACGAGTGCTAAAATGTACAGTGTTGGCATTTTAGGACATCTGCCTTCATATCCGGGGACAACTTAATTTGGTCTTTGGAAATAAGATAAGTGTAAGCTTCCTGGCTGTTAGGTCATCCTAACAGCCAACAATACAGAAAGAGAAGAGCAGGTCTTCATCATCTCCCAATGAGCACAGTACTTCCCCTATTGCCCATTTAAGTCTGTAAGGCTCCAGATTGTCTACCATTTTGTAGTAGACATACTCCCCCCCCCTGAGCCGAGCCTTCAGCAGTCCTGCAAGAGGGTGCACAGGGTCCACACGGCCCACTGCCTGGGCCTGATCCTTACAACTCAGCCAGACAGCTAATTTGGCACTAGCTACTATGACGTTTATAAGTATGTGTGCACCTTTCTTGCTGGCTAGCTATTTGGGACTACAAACAACTGAAAAGAAACCCCCCCCCCAAGCCCAAAAACCAACCCCTGAACAACTCAAACACACCGATCAACCTGGAACACGGTGTTAGAGTTTCACGCGGTGAACAACAAAGACATGCCTTCCCGTGGTCAGGATCCAGGTGCGCTTTGTGGTCTGTTTGTGGCTATTGCTCTGTGCACAGTCCTGCACCGGAGGTCAGCTGACCACTTTTCAACCAGTAGCTTGTACAGGGACCGCCAGCAGCCTTCCGGGGAAGAGCCTGGGCCAGAAAACTCTGACCCACCTCGACGCTTTCATGGCCTGCAGAGACTAAAAGTGCCTCAGCTTCAGACACAGCATGCAAGTTGCCCTTTTCCCCAGGTCCTCAAACTTACCCAGCCACGGGATGGTGAAAGAAAGGAGTCGGCCCTCCGCAGAAAATGGGAGTCTGTGGCTTACCCGCTTCCCAACACTGCCTCAGTGAATCCAAATGAGCTTTTATACTTTGTCAGCAGACCCCAAAACTGTTCAAAGCTCTGACAGGAAACACTATCCTGCTGCAATTTGTTGAAATGCCAAATGACTTCTTGCCCCAAGAGAAATGATCAAATCTGCAGTGATGAGATGGTGATCAGGGAAGCCAGCTGGAGTAATGGAGCTACCGAGTAGACTGGATGCAAGTGACTTTGAAATGTAGACCCTGTCTAGCCTGGCTGCACTCATCCTTTTATTGCTCACCCTGACCACGTGTGCTGTCGAGCAGCGGGGTGTTTCAGCCTCCACGCATCTAGTAAACCTAACCGAGTACCTATTCTGCCTAAGCTACCAGACGACTGAATGTGTGGTTCCTCACTTGTCCTGCCCATGGTGAAATCAATGGTGCAGCTCCAATCCCCACCTAGAGTAGATTTCCATATCCAACTTGCTCTCCTACGGCCAACAAAATCTCCTCCACCGTCATGCTGGTTTCTGGTGGGCCTATCCGGATCCCATGACGGATGGATGGGGGAGGTGTCTTGGGAGGATGCCATTCCTCCTGAAAACCACCCGACAAAACCAATGAACACTCGGTAAAAAGTATTAAGAAAGGTTACCTGATCATGCACACGGGACAGATGATGAATACAGGGGAAAATCAAACAATTCAAACTCCACGCCGATCTCCCATCCACCATACTAACTCACGCTCACACCCCCAACCCCCCAGTATGCAGCGCAGAGAGAGAGAGAGAGAGAGAGAGAGAGAGAGAGAGAGAGAGAGAGAGAGAGAGAGAGAGAGAGAGAGAGAGAGAGAGAGAGAGAGAGTCAAGTCAAGGTTATCTGTATGGCCCTAAATCACAGCTACAGGCCCAGGGGGGGTTTACAGTCACATTATATTCTCCAAAAATGGGTAACTAAAGTGAGCTACAATGTTTGGCGCCCCCTATCCTTAGACACAGGAAAAACCCTCACAGTCAAATAAATGGGAGAAAGCTTGGGGACAGCATCAGTCCGCAGGAGCGTGGGTTGGGTATGGCAAGGTGTGGCCAGTGGCGCCCCCAGAAATTTTTCATCGGGGTGGCCAAATGGGGCCACTGAAAATCTTGGGGTGGCACACCAAAACCAAAAGCCATGACTGAATTTCGGGAATCCTATGCTGCTGTTGTTAGTGTACTGTATAGGCTAGTTGAAAACTGTCAATATGAGAGTTCAGAAAAATACACATTATTGATTTAAATGAACAGCACCTAATGTAAGATATCAGATAGAAGCATATTATGCATAATCAGCAGCATATTCTGCATATGCGACTCGTGGCTGGGGGCCCCACTGGTTGTGGCAGCTGCCATACCTTGGCTGCCTGGTCAGTGTGAAATAATATATTTCAGTTACACATTTCTCAGTGTTTTAAATGGTCCTATTACTGTAGCGGAATCATTCATTGCACGAAGCCGAACAAAATCGGGTGAATCGGCGCCTCACTCGGCTCAACTCCTGTCTTCCGGTCGTCACTGACTCGATAGTGAGAGTAGCTCGCTCTCTCGCTCTCGCTCTCTCTCTGCGTGTGTCACGTGTGTTGGTAACTCCCGCGGGCGCCAGAAACAGCGAGGAAGAAGCGCGTGTGTGCTGGGTAGCTAGCTAGTAACTGTAGCATACGCAACGGAGGACTTTGAAATTAAATGAAAACTTTCAAAGGGAGAGCTTCTTAAAATCCCAAACGAGTCGGGGAAGGCTTAGTTATGGAAACAGAATGACCTCGTTGTGACAACAGTAAGAGTCTGACTTGTTTTAACCGTTGCCTTGGTCAAGTTCAGTTGGCGGAGATGGTGAAAACTACTAATAAGACACGTTAGCCCCTAGCTAACGGGTCTGACCCTTTAGCCGAGCGGTTAGTGATGTCGCCTTGTGGTGCAGTACACCTCGTATCGAATCCCGCACCGGGCAAGAACATAACTGGTTACATTATTATACTGCTGTGTTGTTCTGATGGCCGCCGTGTCTAGATAGCAGTGTGTAGGCTACTGCTAGCCTATGTGTTGCTGATTTGGACCACTCGGCGTCAGAAGTAGCCTAATTAGTTGGTTTGGTTTTCTGGGATTTATTTGTATTTCTGTATCCTGGCTGTGGGTGGTGTTAGCTAAGCCTGTCTGAAGATGTGAGTGAACTGGTGCCGTTAAGTGTCCCATTTCAAGAGCATGACGACTCTTCTGAAAGTGTGATAGCATAGATATGGTTCAGTGCACGGCGCCAGATGGAAAAATTGTGAAAGTATTTCAATGTGTGACTGTTGTATGGGTCAAATGTGGTTTTGGTCTATTTAATGGAGCTTGTGGGCGCTCTGCAAGGTATAATTCTTCTCCGATTTGAATAAATGAGGCAAGAAAAAATACAGTGGTATATAACTGTAAACTACTAATAAGACACGTTAGCCCCTAGCTAACAGGTCTGACCCTTTAGCCGAACGGTTAGTGATGTCGCCTTGTGGTGCAGTACACACCGTATCGAATCCCGCACCAGGCAAGAAAATAACCGGTTACATAACTATAATGCATGGAGTTATATTCCACAAATACTTGCATCAGAACTTGTGATATAACCCTAAGGTGTAATACTCTTAGAAGCTTTAATGTCCGTAATCCCACCTGGGAATTTCGCTCTAGATATCATCACCCGGGTCTATGTTGGAATCATGGGCGTAGTTTGGCTAGGGCAAGTGGGGTCACTGCGCCCCCTAGCGTGCAGAGGCGCAAAACGTATTCTGTATAAGAGGGAACGTTTGTTGACTCTTTCGCAAGTAAGTTCTAAAATGTGTCAATGCCAAATGTTGACAATTCCTGTATTCCGGTGCTTGCTTATACCATGTTATAAACATAAGGTACACAACATTGTGTTCACAGAAGCCAGGTGACTGTGGTGAGCCAATTTTATCATGGCTGTTGGTCGTGGCCTTATTTGTTGTTAGTGGTTAGTTTACCCTCAGCGAGAAATGAGGCTTTTTGAATCTAACTGAATGGACGATTATTCATAGAAGCCACGCTTCCCCCAAAAGAAGGGACCAGTAAAAAAAAATGAAATGAAATGATGAGAAAGTCTTAATTTTTGTTTGTTTGTGTTTATTTATTTCCAATGCGTGAATCTCTCTCCTGGAAGAATGAATCGAGCAGTGCCCCCCCCTCTTGCAACGCCCCTGGTTGTAGACAGTATCTGCGTTGTCTTGCAAGTCCTGAACCTAATGACTATAAAATAACAGATGTGAACGCACCAGAACCAGACTCTGGTTCAGACCTTGGTTTGGACTTTCAAGTGTGAAAGGGACCTTAAAACAGCCAAGAGCGAGCCATAATCCTGAAAATGGACATCTTTAATTTGGTTGTTATAATTTTTTTTAATTATACATATTATTACTGAGAATAATATGTTGTTTATTGTTGATGTAGCCATTTTAGCTGGTGAAGGAGAAGGGGCTTTGCAAATAGCAACATAGCTTCATTACCGTGATTTATTTGAACATTTCTTGTTTGTATTTCTTTATGATTATAGGACCAGAGGCCACGGCAGCTCCATACTGATAGGAAGCTATGTTTACCATGTTTTAAGAAACTCGCAGAAGCAGTTAATTGGATAGCTTTAGCAGGCCTTTTGTTTTGATTTGTGTAATTAATGGAGGTTGGTCAGTAAAACGTAGCCTATTATTCGCCTATAAAATGTTACGAGAGAGTGTTCAAGAGGACGCAGTAAACTGACATTACACTGTTCTTTATTCAACGCAAACGATAAGATTGTAGCATATCAGGATTTGGTAACCTAGCAACGAACGGAGGTGGGCTTTTTTTGGGGGTGGTCTTTGAGTGAGAGTCAAGAGGGAGTGGGCGTCTTCATGCTGGTGCGAGTCGTGGGTGTAATAACAAAGGGCAATAAAACTCACCGGTTGACCTGACATGGTGTCCCCGGGCCTCATTATGGGTTGAAACGTTTCCATGTCGGGTAACACTTTAGTATGGGGAACATAGTCACCATTAATTAGGTGCTTATTAGCATGCAAATTAGCAACATATTGGCTCTTAATTGGTCATTATTACGTACTCATTAATGCCGTATTCTGCATGGCCTTATTATACAACCAATAAGCCATTAACTATGAGTTTTCCCTCTATAACCTCAGAAGTATTGCTTATTAGTAGTACCATCTTAATATGCTTTGCTTAGTATGGCCTTTATAAGGTGGTAGTACCACAAGAAGAGTTATTCTCCCTTACCAACACTTAATGAATATGGTCTGTTCTTACATAACAACACACAAAACTACAAGTGTTCATAGTGTTACATTACCCTAAATTAAGTTTCTGTTACGTAGAATATGTTCCCCATACTAAAGTGACATCTTGATCATTACTAATTCACTAGTAATTAAGTTTTTTTTACTTAGAATATGTTCCCCATACTAAAGTGACATCTTGATCATTACTAATTCACTAGTAATTAAGTTTTTTTTTGCTTAGAGTATGTTCCCCATACTAAAGTGTTACCCAATATTGTAGCCTAATTGCGGGTGCAACCGCAAAAGGGAAGCACGTCCATAATACTTGCCATAAACAAAGTGTGGTTAAAATGTCAAAACGTCGCCTGTGCACGTTATTGGACATCTTAATTGTAACAGAAGAGGCGGAGGAGCACAGCAGAGTGTTCATGCAGGCCACGTGTTTTCGCTCGCTATATCATCTATTTTTTGGCAACTGCCCCCCTCCCCCATCAGAAAGTCAAACCACGTGGTTGGAATTCCCAGGGGCATAGATTTATAACCACAGGCCTTATTCCAAAGCAATTTTGAACCATTGATAATCTTGGGGAAATAAAGTGTTGACTGTGTGGTTTTCTCCAGTGGGGGTTTTGTCCGTTTACCGGTGACCATTTTTAAAAAAAATGTTGTAGCCATCTTTAATTTTGTGGAAAAAAAGTTTCACGTTGAAAACATGAAAAACAATAATGCACGCTCGCCATGTTATGATCTGTAGCAGGGCCGAGGCGTCCCACCTGTGGCGGGGGATACAGGTTCCGTTGCGGGCGATGAGGACTGTGGAGGTGGATCAGTCCAGGCTCTGGCTGTGTTAGGGTGACGCGGCTGTATCAATGAATTAAATGGTCGTAGCTAACTGCCGGCACAGAGCCACATGGTTGAGCCGGAATGAGAATGTGAGGGACTTGATTTGATGTCACGTGATGTCGGAGTTGACGTCATCTGACTTTGCCATACCTCGGCTTCTGGTGAATCGACGCCCCTGTCAGTCCGTCCATCCTCCAGGAGAGACAGTGTTGTGGGGTTAGCGACGCAGAAACAGATATACAAAATGAATACAAAAAGACGTGCATCTTAGGGTTAATACTCCTGTCTGTGTCCCCGAGCAAGGCAGTAGGAAGAAACAACGAGTTGGGTCCAAGGGTACTGCACGGTGGCTGCCCACTCCTCTTAGCTACACAGTGAGGAGGGCTTAAATGCAGAGAGTAAATCTCATTTGTATGCATGTACACAATGACTAATAAATATTCTATTCTATTCTATTCTATTCTGTTCTGTTCTATTCTATTCTATAATATTCTATTCTGTTCTGTTCTGTTCTATTCTGTTCTGTTCTATTCTATTCTATTCTATTATGTTCTATTCTGTTCTATTCTATTCTATTCTGTTCTGTTCTGTTCTGTTCTGTTCTATTCTATTCTATTCTATTCTGTTCTATTCTATTCTATTCTATTCTATTCTATTATGTTCTATTCTATTCTATTCTGTTATGTTCTATTCTATTCTATTCGATTCTATTCTATTCGATTCGATTCTATAAAAGCACTTTGCACTTGACTGCAGGTAGCGAGAGTGTCAGAGAGGAAAGCCATAGTTCCACTACCTGCACCGTAGCCATGCAGTAGTCCTTTATTAAAAATGAAGTATTCAGTGTAATTCAGCAAAAGAATGCATTCAACATAGTCCTCACACTGAAGGATTTGCCTCGTCATCCTCTCTCCGTGGGGACCTTGATGAGGAATAACACACACGTGCACACACACACGCGAGAGATTATGTAGAATTAATAAAAAAATGTTTTTCCATATAGGAGGGCAGAAAGTTATCTGCTCACCCAGAACATTTAGGAAATGTTATGCTACGACTGTCATGTAGGGATGAAGAAGTAAATTCATGTTGTTAATCCTCCAGTGATATGAATGTATGTGTTTGAGGCAGGGATATCCATACACACATGGTGCAAAACATGCAATTCTCCCCCCCCATCTCTCTAGCTAGCTAGCTAGCTAGCGGACTAGCTAGTCATTATTTTTTAAAGCCTCAAATTCATCCTATACACTGTTTCTTCGATGTCTTTTCTGTAATTCATTGCTTTAATACTATGTTCTTGTTTTCTCCAAAGCACTGACTTTCTTATCCTTGCTCCTCCTTTTCCTTCCTTCCTTCCGTCCTTGGTTGTGTGATGGTGGGACGTGGTCACCTGCAGATTGGCAGTATGAGGGTAAGATCGCTTCCTTCTTTTTTGGTCCTCTCTCCTCTTTCCTTCATCCCTTTCCTCCCACCCATTGTCCCATTTTCCCCTCCTCGCCCATATTTCTCTCTTTAGCGCCCACCTCTCCTCCCTTTCTAATTTCCTCTCTCTCTCCCTCTGTTAACTGCATGTTCAGTGACTGTGCTGTTTGATTAACCTCGCGTAACCCTTCAGCGCAGATAGTCAGGACTACATCTATCATTACCAATGGATGCTGGACCTCTCCTCCTTTCTCCCTCCTTCCCTCTCTCTGGTGCCCTCCCATAGCTCTATTTAGTTCATTTTTGTCCCCAGCCTCTCTCTCCACAGATCACTTATCCATTGCTATCTTCTGTCTCTTTCTATGTGCCGTTACCTTTCTACCTTTTTCCTCCTCCTTCCTAAATCTCTCTCTGCCCCCACTGCTTTGCTTGTCTCTCACACCCTTGCTGTGTTGCTCATCTTTTCATCTCTTTCCTCCCCTCCATCTGTCTCAAATGGACTTTCCCTCTCCCCCTTGCTACACCGCCATCCCTTTTTTCCCCTTCTTCCCCTCCTCCTTTATTATTCTAAATCCTTTTGTATTACATTCCTCTTTCCCTTTCCCCCCCTCTCTATTAACGTCCTTCTCACAGTAGCCTATACTTCTGCTGACAGGCCTGGGCGCAAGTCCAGGAGTGCTGGGATGGCACCCCCAGCGCTTTACCTGTGCCCCCGTCCATAGGGTTAGTGGTTGTGTCAGTCAGTATGTGGATTGACAAGGCCATACCGGATCGGTCAAGGCCTGGGTTAACAATGGCTGTCAGTGGTGCTGTGCCCTCACAGGGTATCGATGGAAACTATAAAATCCACTGTGGTGACCCCTGGGAAACAGGGGACAAGCTGAAAGAAGAAGTAGCCTAAACTTCTAATAGAGATTATATCTGGCATTACCTAGCGTAGTAAAGCTTCTCTCACCTGTATTCCCCCTCTCCCTTCTTTTTTACCCCTCCCCCCTTTTCTCCCCAATTGTACTTGGCATATTACGCCACTCGTCCGAGCCGTCCCGGTCGCTGCTCCACCCCCTCTGCCGATCCGAGGAGGGCTGCAGACTACCACCTGCCTCCTCCGATACATGTGGAGTCGCCAGCCGCTTCTTTTCACCTGACAGTGAGGAGTTTCACCAGGGGGACGTAGTGCGTGGGAGGATCACGCTATTCCTCCCAGTTCCCCCTCCCCCCTCCGAACAGGCGGCCCGATCAGCCAGAGGAGGTGCTAATGCAGCGACCAGGACACATACCCGCATCCGGCTTCCTACCCGCAGACACGGCCAATTGTGTCTGTAGGGATGCCCGACCAAGCCGGAGGTACCACAGGGATTCAAACCGGTGACCCCTGTGTTGGTAGGCAACGGAATAGACTGCCATGCTACTTGGACACCCTCCATCTCTCCATTTTAGTTCTTCTCTTTTCAACATTGGCAAGTCTTGTGTTGTCTCTTAATCAGCATTGTGTGGTTATCCGTAGCAGTAATGTCGTTACTTTTCCCAGTAATAAAGAAGTACTCCAGCACAGGCAAGTTAAAAATTCAGTTTTTGTGATTAATACGGTTATCAATCAATCAAGCTGCATTTTTATAGCACTTTTCTTGCTGCAACAGCCACTCAAAGCGCTTTCAGTTACAAACCCCAATTCCAATGAAGTCGGGACGTTGTGTGAAACGTGAATAAAAACAGAATACAATGATTTGCAAATCATTTTCCACCTACATTCAATTGAATACACTACAAAGACAAGATATTTAATGTTCAAACTGATAAACTTTATTGTTTTTGCAAATATTCACTCATTTTGCATTTGATGCCTGCAACACGTTCCAAAAAAGCTGGGACAGGGGCAACAAAAGACCTGTTTGGAACACTCCACAGGTGAACAGGTTAACTGGAAACAGGGGAGTGTTATGATTGGGTATAAAAGGAGCATCCCCGAAAGGCTCAGATGTTCACAAGCAAGGATGGGGTGAGGTTCACCACTTTGTGAACAACTGCGTGAGCAAATAGTCCAACAGTTTAAGAACAACGTTTCTCAACGTACAGTTGCAAGGAATTTAGGGATTTCATCATCTACAGTCCATAACATCATCAAGAGATTCAGAGAATCTGGAGAAATCTCTGCACGTAAGCGGCAAGGCCGAAAACCAACACTGAATGCCCGTGACCTTTGACCCCTCAGGCGGCACTGCATTAAAAACCGACATCATTGTGTAAAGGATATTACCACGTGGGCTCAGGAACACTTGGGAAAACCATCATCAGTTAACACAGTTCGTCGCTACATCTACAAGTGCAAGTTAAATCTCTACCATGCAAAGCCAAAGCCACATATCAACACCACCCAGAAACACCGCCGGCTTCTCTGGGCCCGAGCTCATCTGAAAAAGACTGACAGCTCAACCTCAACTTTCACACCAATGACTCATGACTCCACGTAGACTTGAGCCATGTGACATGAAAGGCTTGATAAATTCCCCAAGACCAAATATAAAATTCTTTAAACTATAATTGCTTATCCACTTTGAACCAATCTGTAATAAATACACATTTTTGTTGCATTCATCTACTACTACTACTACTACTACTACTACTACTACTACTTTCGGCTGCTCCCGTTAGGGGTCACCACAACAGATCATCTGTTTCCACCTCTTCCTCTCATCTGCGTCTTCCTCTGTCACACCAGCCACCTGCATGTCCTCCCTCACCACATCCATAAACCCCCTCTTTGGCCTTCATGATTTGATGAAATTCAGTATGTTAACTATTACTCTGTCGTTAAAAACTTGAAATGGTTTTAAATTTGATGAAGAGCACTATGGCAGTGTGGAGTGTGGCCTAGGTGTCCTGAATTAGGTTAATTGACTCAGGACAGATAAATTGGTTCCCCACTCTGAATGAAGACACTAGAGTTGAAACCATTTAAAAGACTGAAAGCGAGCATTCATTAAAAGTCCTTCGATAGCGGGAGAGAGCCCTGTGGGTGCAGCCCCACAGTCTCCAGATCTTTCCCTGGCTCTGGTATGTCTTCATTTGGGGTGTGGAACCAATTTATCTGTCATGAGTCGATTAGACTAGTTCAAGACAGCCGGTTCAAACCCCACTCTGCCATAAGCGCATAATGACTTATTTAGGACTTGAAACTCAAAGTTTAGGACCAAGGATCTGACTTGGGACTTGAGTGCTAAGACTTCGAGACTTACCCGTGATCTGGCAGGGGTGGGTCCAGATTATTTTCCAGTGGGGGGCACAGTTAAACAGGGGGGGAGGGGGGGCAAAAGCGACAATGGAAATGAAGGCTGTGCCACCGGCCTCGCTCTTTAACATTGAGACTGCTAAATGGAATCGGTTACTTCTCTGAAATTGTGCAGTTACACAGTGTATTTATGTCTTCATCGTGTTTTTGTTGGCTACATTAACTCTTTCCCCTTGTAAGGAAGGTGCATATAAACTTTTAATTTTGCACTGTCAGCATTAACATTCTGATGGACCTGTCCCCTTGTTTATGATATTCTCATCAACATCTGGCTCTTAAGTGCAATCAGGGAGGCTGGAAATCATTTCGAGTTGGGGATGCTGAAGGTCAATGGACTACAATGTAATGAACTGAACAGACAGGATCATTTACACCTAATGAGTTTAGCCAAAGAACCTCACATGGGGCAGAAAGTCAAAACGATTACATGACTGCACAATGCACATCTAAAGACATGAATATTGTGAAACCTGGCTTGGTATACCAATGATAAAAGCTTACACAGTGTGCAAATGGTAAGAAAATGTCTCTAACTCAGTTATCAAAAACTGTATTAACAATACATGCATCTGTTCAATAACGTTAACTCGTATTACTGCTGAATTGATAGGCAACGGTAAATGTTTTGTAGAGCAGCTATAGAAAAACAGCCAAATTAAACTACTTCGTAAACGTCAGAGCAACCGCAGAAATCATGCACGGGAGAAGAGAGAGAGCAGGTGGAGTGCCAAACTACAACAACCTGGTTCCACACAAGTGCCAGAAACAGCAAATGCTGACACACACTAAACGAAGTTAAACCACCAAACCAGGTAGCAGTCATTAAAAACCTAAAGCAATGAGCATACAGCCCTACACTGCAAACCTCTGCTGTCCTTCAAGAGTGTCACAAATCACAACCAAAGAGACTAAATATTATACATGTGTAACCGGTGGTGTCTGGCGTGCGTTGTGTTCAATGGATTGGCCCAGTTCAGGATATATTTGGAGGCAATCTGCGTTGAAACTCTGACAAACTTAAAAAAAGAACCAAAATCCTCCGGTCAATAGGCTCTGTGCATAACTGTAGTCCCCTGACTTCCGGTTTCTCGTGCCAGTGGTCATACCAGTTTCCTGTTTGTTGGCATGCGCTCTTGACAATGGCATATTTTTCGCGATGCCTGCAAGATTTACCATGGATAAATGCCAACGACATGCACATAATTGTCGACAAACTCTCAACCACACCTACCAGCAAACGGGTGGAAAGTTTCAAGTTGTACATATAAAGTTACGTCCACAATCAACAAACAGGAAAGTGGTATGACCGCTGCTGTAGAAACCGGAAGTCAGTGGACTACAGTTATTCACGGAAGCCATAGCGACATGTACTGTTTAGCCCCTCTCTCGTGTACAGCAAAAAAGGCCGATAATGTTGCAGTCAATACATTAAAATATTTAAAACATACCTGACAAGGTTAAAAAATAACCAAAGTCCTCCGGTCAGTAGTGGCATATACTCTTCAGCCCCAAATGACACAGGAATATGTTAGCATGCTACAAGGTAAGTTTAAGCTAGCAAGTATTTACAGGAAACGTGTCTCTTGTCTCTCTCGTGTACAATACAAAAGGCAGGAAATGAAGGCGGGAAATGTAATGTATAGAGGGGGACCCATGAAGTGACCGCGGGGGAACAGGAATTGAACAAACTTTCCGCATATTGACTCTAGAGCCATAGCATGTCAGGTTAACAGAAGTTTAGTAAGTATGCACAAATTTGTGTGATTACAATACTGTAGCGAATTCGGGGGACAACGCAACCACAGGAACTGCCGTGGCCGGGAAGCGAACCCGTATCGCCCGCACCACAGGAGACATCGCTAACCGCTAGACTAAAGTGTCAGGCCCGCGAGCCAACGGCCAGCGTGTCTTCTTATCCATGCACGTTACAATATCAACCATCCTTCTCGGGAATCGCTAACTCCACCTTTAAGTTGTTCCAATTTGTATAGGCTTTTGTGTTCTTTGGCATTGGAAGCACACAATGATTGACATCACTAAAAGCAAATGAAAAATGGGGATGGGGGGCACATCGGGTGGCCAATAAGATCACAAGGGGGGTCGCCCCCCCGGAAACCAGGGAAGATCCGCCCCTGTGACTTGGAAAATAATGACTTGGTCCCACTTCTGACAGTATCGAAAAGGAGATTTGTTTGCATGTAAATCTTCAGGTTTGTATGAATATCAAATACAAAAAATAAACAATATGTATAATTAGCAAATGAAATTTCAGCTAAGAAAAGAAACATGCACATACAAAGTGAGCTAGAAATAACGTTGTAGAGATCACAAACTAGGAATTACGAGATCCATTTTAACATTGAAAGAAGCTGCATTACATGCATCTATCTCTATGTGTATCAGTTTCTTTAAAATGTAAATACATTGCCCTAGGGCATGATTTGCGTCAAGGTCATCTATCAGAATCACATGAAGACCACATTATGAATAATTGATAATAGAATAATACACTGAGGCCTTCTTACATCATTGAAGAGTTCAGGTAGATCTTAATCCACTTCAGTGTAGGTGCTTCCCTCTGCAGCAGCTAGTGTGACAGAAATAGTGTCACGCTAGTCACTTGCAGTGTTTTGTTTTGTTTGTTTGGTTTTTTTTACACTTACTTGCGTTGTCGCCTCCTGACTAGATCCTTGCTTGTGTTGTATTGACTCTCAGATGTATGTTGCTTTGGATAAAAGCGTCTGATAAATGAAATTGTAAAAAAATTGTAAAATGGAGTCAAAGATCCTCAGACAGCCCTCATGTTGGGATGACTTATCAAGCCAGGCTTTGATGGGGGACTAGGAGGTTCAGGGTTTGGGCTAAAGGGGCAAATTATTTCCAAAGTGGATCTGGAGATCTGGAGTTTTGACGAATGATTTGAATGTGGACACGTCGGTGCGGTCTCGAATGTATCTGTGGAGGGATTTCCAGAGGAAAAACCAACAAAACCACATCATCTCAGAAGAGCAGAGATGCAATTCTGAGGTTCCCAAAACTTTGGTTACACAAGGACCAGATGGCTTGTAGCAACTGCCCCAGTACCCCATACGCCCGCAGTACCCCCTACAAAGTGCCCCGGGGTACACGGTCGTAAGCCTTCTGCAAGTCCACAAAACACATGTAGACTGGCTGGCCAAACTCGCATGCCTCCCTCAGCACTTCCGCAAGGGTACAAAGTTGTTCTATTATCCATCAATTATCCACAGTGGCGGCTGGTGCTAACAATTGTTGGGGGGGGGTCAATTTACCTTGGTGCAGCACACCTGACAGCTGGTTTAATGTCCATAAAGTCACAGAATTATTAAGAAGGACAATGTAGCCTACAGGCCTGCGTTGTCCTTGTTAGCACCAGCCGCCACTGATTATCCAGACAGCTCATCCTACTCGGGGTCGCGGGGATGCTGGAGCCTATCCCAGCAGGTGGGGAGACATCCTGGACATGCCGCCAGTCCATCACAGAATATTATTATTATTATTATTATTACAATTATTATTATACGTTGTATTTGAATAGCACTTTCCAGGGGTCGAAGAGAACTTACAGTGAAAAGAAACAAGAACACAAACTCCAAAAGAGGGTATTAGCACTGACTGGTGGTGTGGCTAAACAGGGTCACTAGCTAGTTTCCAAAGGTGCCAGAGGAGTTTTGACCCTTTTGTCACGACTGTCAGAGTGACGCTGTCGTGTGGTGATTTTTTTTTACCTTTTGCAAATTCTCCCACTGATGCGTTTGCCGACGGCAGTTCACAGCCATGCTGCGTTGCACGTGTCCCTTACAGCCGCAGCACAGCCTCGAGGACAGACGAGCTCCGCTGAGACCCCTCGTGATCCAATGGCTGGCCGTTCAATTTAACACTGTCTTATTAATCAATATAGGGAGCAGGAAGAGGTTGCGCGCGCGCGCGCGCGCGCACTCTCTCTCTCTCTCTCTCTCTCTCTCTCTCTCTCTCTCTCTCTCTCTCTCTCTCTCTCTCTCTCTCTCTCTCTCTCTCTGGAAAGCGTCCTTTGAGAATCAGTTGAGTAAAGCGGGATGAATCAGTGAACCATGCGGAGCAGTTTAGATGACAGCGACCAGAAACGGCACCCCATTTTGAAAATGTGAGCAACGGTGGCGCTGCAAGAGGTTCGTTTCAACAGTGCTGGAGAAGTACGGTCACCGGAACTGGCGTTTGTGTTGCCTCGTGGAAAAATGAGCGACAAACTGGATCGAAGGCCTTTTTCCGAGGACATACTTTTGTTCTTCTCCCCACTGAGTTTGGTAAGGGTTTGTGTAGCCCAGGTAAACAAGAGTCCTTTAAAGGGGTTACAGTCAAAATAACTAAATAAGACAAGTTCGTGGTTTCATCTTAAACGCTGAACATGTTCATAAGGTTAAAACCATCCATCCATTATCCAAACCGCTTATCTTACTCGGGGAGGCGGGGATGCTGGAGCCCATCCCAGCAGTCATTGGGCGGCAGGTGGGGAGACACCCTGGACAGGCCGCCAGGCCATCACAGGGCCCACACACATATACAGGGACAATTTAGTATGGCCGATCCACCTGACCTACATGTCTTTGGACTGTGGGAGGAAACCGGAGGAAATCCACGCAGACACGGGGAGAACACGCAAACTCCACTCAGTGGACGATCCGGGACGACCCCCAAATTTGGACTACCCCGGGGCTCGAACCCCGGACCTTCTTGCTGCGAGGCGACCGCGCTAACCCCTGCGCCGCCGTGCTGCTCAGGTTAAAACAAGCGGTATTGTAGCGAATTCGGGGGACAACGCAACCACAGGAACTGCCGCGGCCGGGACGCGAACCCGTATCGCCCGCACCGCAGGAGACATCGCTAACCGCTCGACTGAAGAGTCAGCCACGCCAGGCAGCGGCCAGCGTGTCTTCTTATCCATGCACGTTACAGTATTAAAATAGTTGTACTGTTCCTTTAGCGACGTGACCGTAACAGCCAATCAAATCAGCCCAGCCTGTTAGCGAGCAGCGCGAGGGAAGAGAACAGGAAACGTGTGATGCTGCGACCTTTATTTGGGAATGATTTGTCTTTGTGTCCCACCGTGTCCACAGTGCCGAGGATTGTGTCGCGTATTAGCTCATTTCCCTGTTTTATCTGTAAAGCGTTTAGCTTTATCTGCTTTATGGCCAAGCTACGGTGGTAATACGAGGCTTGGGACTGTTTATCTTCAAGTTTGGGCTGAAAAAAGGGAAGTAAAAGGCCACATGCAACAGGCTAAATCAAGTTCGGACACGTTAGTAACGGCTCCGCCATTACGCTGTGTGTGTGTGTGTGTGTGTGTAAACAAACTAAAGCCTGCATTTTGGTTGTAAAACTCCACTTAGGTGTTTCAGTTAAACTAATTAGCAGAAGACAGGCTAAATTATTTTTATGCATTGTAACGTGCACGGATAAGAAGACACGCTGGCCGCTGGCTCGCGGGTCTGACCCTTTAGTCGAGCGGTTAGCGATGCCTCCTGCGGTGCGGGCGATACGGGTTCGCTTCCCGGCCGCGGCAGTTCCTGTGGTTGCGTTGTCCCCCGAATTGGCTACAGTATGTTGTGTTGTTACAACAGGCCTGTTGGATTGGCGTTGCATCCGCGCTCTGTGGAAACCACAGAAAATGGAAACCCAAAGGAGGGATAAAACGGTCGTTATGGCCGTCATTTGGATTTTCAAAGTTTAATAACTGTGTGTGTGTGTGTGTGTGTGTGTGTGTGTGTGTGTGGGGGGGGGGGGGGGGATACAGATATGCCGCTCCCCGAATTCCCCTAAAATTGCATGTATTTGCATTTAAATGGGGTTAGATCAATCCCACAAAAAAATGTTAGGATAAGACCTACCTAAAATGACCATGAGCAGTGGCGCCCCCAAGGGGTGGCCAAGGGTGGCCTGATACTATCCCTGCCCCCCCCCGCTGGCCCCCCCAGCCACGAGTCGCATGTGCAGAATATGCTTCTGATTATGCATAATATGTTTCTATCTGATATCTTACATTAGGTGCTGTTCATTTAAATCAATAATGTATATTTTTCTTAACTCTCATATTGACAGTTTTCCACTAGCCTATACAGTATACTACAACAGCAGCATAGAATTCCCCGAATTCAGTCATGGATACGCCCATTTCACGCCGCGGCCATCTTGGATTTGAAAAAAAAAACAAGTGGTGGGAACTTAGCCACGCCCCCTTCTTACTCAGTCGGAAATCAATGCAGCCGGGGCCAGCAGCAAACATGGTTTGGACTACCAACCTCGAGCACCTACCGTCATTTACCACAATATGAAAACTAAGCTGGATCTTTTCTTTTTCGAGTACTTTCTGCCTCTCCTGTGCCAGTGAGGAGACACACACACACAGAGCTGTATTCAAAATAAAAAATAAGATACATTTCATTTTTATACTGTACATTCAATATTTATACATTAGATTGTCCCATCTACAATATTTTCATTCTTTGTCCTTTAACTTTAACAAAACTGTTGGTTCATTTTAAGCTAAAATATGTTTGGTCAACTGTCATTCTGTTGTAGCAATAAACTGGAACTGGCTAAAAAAATGGGACTGTACTGAAATGAAGTTAAATATGTTTCAATCTATCTAAGGTTTGTGTGCACTATTTTCTTGTCAGCTGAATTTAACAAAGGTTTAAAACATTGGTCCCTGAAAATCTGGTCCCTTATCGGCCATGACCTCATCACCTGACTCTAAGAGGTCCAGAACACCTGACCTCTTAGTTATCTCCTTATCAGAAATACATCCTGTGTATAGGTTACTTACCAGGCTAACTGACCCTGAGGGAGTGATCCCAATTAGGGATTTCAGTGTAGTGTTACTTTTATAATGGGAGTATGTCATGGTGTTCAAAACCTTCGAACTAGCTGTCTCGATGCGGATCTCTGTGCAGTCTAGTATCACTCTTGTGTTTGGGTAGAATTCCCTGAATACTGGTGGCATTAGCTCATCTACCAGGCCATATTGGGAGGGTCCCTAACATAAAGAGCAAATAGTTGGCCCACGTCGTACAGTTCCTGCTGACTGTGGCCGGCGACACATTGAGTCGTACAGATAAATCCAGAGCAAAAAAGCCCTGCCTCACACAGCACAAGAACAGGAAAAACTGATCAATCAGCGATAAATGCTCTGCATGGAAGCCAGACACAGAAATGTGTTCTAGGTTATGGCAGTTCCTTTGCATTGGAGTCCATCGCACCATGGACTCTGCAGTAGGCTGTAAAGCTAGGAAGAGTGCTTTGAGGGTGTGGTAATCCTTAAAACCAGTGTAAAACCTGATCAGATTGGGCGCACACTGGAAGCATTCTAGACCGCGGCCGGGAAGCAAACCCGTGTCGCCCGCACCGCAGGAGGCATCGCTAACCGCTCGACTAAAGTGTCAGACCCGCCAGCCAGCGGCCAGCCAGCGGCCAGCCAGCGGCCAGCCAGCGGCCAGCCAGCGGCCAGCCAGCGGCCAGCCAGCGGCCAGCCAGCGGCCAGCCAGCGGCCAGCCAGCGGCCAGCCAGCGGCCAGCCAGCGGCCAGCCAGCGGCCAGCCAGCGGCCAGCCAGCGGCCAGCCAGCGGCCAGCCAGCGGCCAGCCAGCGGCCAGCCAGCGGCCAGCCAGCGGCCAGCCAGCGGCCAGCCAGCGGCCAGCCAGCGGCCAGCGTGTCTTCTTATCCATGCACGTTACACTACCCCCCCCTCCTTCGGGAAGCGCGTCCCCGCGCTTAAGCATATCAGCTCCTTCACGCCTCAGGGCGCATGCGCTTCTGATGGCCTTACGGTCGCTCCATCCCACTTCTGACACCAATGTAGCGAATTCGGGGGACAACGCAACCACAGAAACTGCCGCGGCCGGGAAGCGAACCCGTGTCGCCCGCACCACAGGAGACATCGCTAACCGCTCGACTAAAGTGTCAGACCCCCCAGCCAGCGGCCAGCGTGTCTACTTATCCATGCACGTTACAGTAGAGTTTAAAACCCGTGGGCGGTCATTGTGATCACCCATGGTCGTTTTAGGTAGGAGTGAAATCCCGGCAGTTCTAGTGAAATCCCGGCAGTTCTAGTGATAAGCTGGACAGACATCGTCTTCTGTGAACAGTACTTACCCTCACACTACAGTTAATGACATTGCTCTGCTTCACTGGAAAGGTGGTAGGACAGAGACAGTATTTTCCAGAGATTGCTGCGAACCACAGCGGGTGCTTATGGACAGTTCAAGAGTCTTAAACAAGGGACTATTGCATTGATGTCTGAAGTCATTAGTTATGCACTGGATGGTGCCATTTTTGTGTCGTATTTAAGATTTAAGTTGGTTTATTTATTTTTAGTGTTGAGGTGTACTGGTAATACAGATGAGTATGTTATTGTTAAATATTTAGGTTCTCTGGTTAATATAAACAAGCCAGCATTTAGACTTTCATCCACTTGCTCCTCCAAACCGAGTCTCTGGTCCTAGAGATCTGTTTACCCTCACAGGTGCTACATTTGATTTACCAACTGGCTCAGCGGGTAGCAAAGGAAATGGGATGGATCGACATAACTAGCAACATGGACTGCCCCGCTGGCAGCAGTGGTGTTTACTACTTACAGATCAGTGCATGTGGCGCTCTGGGCTCTACATCATGGGCTTTGACTGCTTAAAGGCTGAGCCAGTCGGTTGCAAAGTAATACTGGTCTCCATCCATCGACAGCTGCCCAAACCCAAAGGACTCTGTACTGAGCCTTTCCAGACCAGAAAGCAGAGAGCGAAGCAACATTTGTGGGCTGGTTTTTGCAAGGCTATTAGTTTGGTGTTCATTCGCGTGTGCCAGCCACCATAGTTCACCTTATGGGCTGAGATTCAGTTGCTGTCACAGGACGGGTACAGACACAGGGCCCAATTCAAGCTAGGAGAAGTGAGAAATCGGAGTATGAGCTGCCAGGTGACCTTGCGTGACACAGTCAAACTATTCAAAATGAGCTAGTTTTATGTGACACACTTTTTTATGGGGCAAATATTGAGTAAAGGCTAAGAATCATTATTGGTGTGAGGTCAAGTAAAAAAAAATAACACTGACTTGGTCAATTTGAGTAGGCATGAAATGGTAGGCATGTACTACTGATGATCATATCTCCCAACCTGTTATAATAATCTCATCCCAATATGAATTCAATCTAGTCCTCTTTCTTTCTTTCCCCTGCTGTCTCTCTCTCCTATCTAGGATATCTTGTCCCCTCCCCCCTTCTCTTTGTCTCTCTCTATCCAACAATATTGGTAATTTTATTCATCTCAAATTGTCCTCTGTAATGTTTCTATAATGAACTCTACATATTTCTCTCTGTCTTTACAGTCTCTTCCACCTCCTCACCCTTTTCCGTCTCCTCTGCGCTATCTTCGGCATATTCTAACCATACATCTGCACTTTGCATACTCTCAACACTCATTACCTTCTCACACTTTTGTAAAGTCACATCAAAATTCTGTCCGCAACCTTGGGGTCATTCTGGACTTCACCCTCTCATTCCAGTCACACATCAAATCCCTCACTAAATCTGCTTTCTTTCACCTCAAAAACATCTCTAGACTCTGGCCATTACTCTCAGACTCCGTGGCAGAGACCCTCATCCATACCTTTATCGCCTCCCACCTGGATTATGGCAATAGAGTCCTGTCTAGGGTACCTAGCAAAGTCCTGTCTAGGGTACCTAGCAAAGCCCTAGACAGGCTCCAGTATGCGCAGAATTCAGCTGCCAGGGTGTTCACTCTCACCAAACCCTGGCAACACATCACTCCCACCCTTGTCCACCTTCACTGGCTCCCGGTCAAATCCCACATTTCTTATAAAATCCTCCTCACCTATAAATCCCTCCATGCCTTTACCCCCCATGACCTATCAGACTTCCTCTATTCCATCCCAGAATCTGTGGTCCGCAAACATGGGCCAGCTTTCCATCCCCCACACCAGCCTGTGGACTTTTGGGAAGAGAGCCTTTTGTGTGGCAGACCCCCACCCTCCGGAACTGTATTCCAGCAGAGATCGACAGTGCTGCTTCTTTGGACAATTTTAAAAGACTACTTAAAACCTACCTTTGCACTAAGGCCTATGGTCTCTAGTAACTTCTATCATCCCCGGCAATCATTTTCTGTTCTTGTATTTTATTTTGTTTTTTCTTATCTAGCGTAGAGCGTCCTTGGGTTCCTTGAAAAACACTATAAAAAACTAAGTTGTTCTTGTTAATCTTCAAGATGTTTGTGTGCCTCACATTCTTTCCTCTGTGTGTCTCTGTGCAGAGTGTAAGCTGTCGCGATCGGGTCCTCCTGCCACCATTGTTGCCATAGATGAAGAGAGCCCCAATGGTAAAGTACTCATTTCCTTCTAGCTCCTTATTCAAGGTTTCATTCCAAACCTAGCTTTTTTAATGTGGTTTTTTTTTGTAAATAATTTTCATCTAATTTTTGAGGGAATGGTTGCTGTTATTGATGTGAGGCAATGTTATTGATGTGAGGGTTATTGCATAAGTCATGAGGCTTCAAGGACTTTTGCTGACCTAAATGTCATGTTTGTGAAGAGAGCATGCATGCTTTTGAAATACTGACAGCTGAACTGCGCAGAACATATATATATATATATATATATATATATATATATATATATATATATATATATATATATATATATATATATATATATATACACACACACACACACACACACTAGGATACCTTACCCAGCGTTGCTCGGGGAAAATCTTCTCACTCTAACAACCAACACCATCGGATCTTTACGATGTAAGCGATGATGAAATATACAAACCCCAATTCCAATGAAGTCGGGACGTTGTGTAAAACGTGAATAAAAACAGAATACAATGATTTGCAAATCCCTTTCGACCTATATTCAATTGAATACACTACAAAGACAAGATATTTAATGTTCAAACTGATAAAACTTTATTGTTTTTAGCAAATATTCACTCATTTTGAATGTGATGCCTGCAACACGTTCCAGAGAAGCTGGGACAGGGGCAACAAAAGACCGGGAAAGTTGAGGAATGCTCAAAAAACACCTGTTTGGGACATCCCACAGGTGAACAGGTTAACTGGAAACAGGGGAGTGTCATGATTTGGTATAAAAGGAGCATCCCCGAAAGGCTCAGTCGTTCACAAGCAAGGATGGGGCGAGGTTCACCGCTGTGTGAACAACTGCGTGAGCAAACAGTCCAACAGTTTAAGAACAACGTTCCTCAACGTACAGTTGCAAGGAATTTAGGGATTTCATCACCTACAGTCCATAATATCATCACAAGATTCAGAGAATCCGGAGAAATCTCTGCACGTAAGCGGCAAGGCCGAAAACCAACATTGAATGCCCGTGACCTTCAACCCCTCAGGCGGCACTGCATTAAAAACCGTGCATTGTGATAAAGGCGTCAAACTTGGTACATATGTAGCTTAATATTTTTAGAAGAAATTTGGATTATGGAGCCAGTGGAAAATTAACCCCGTAGTGGCCATGGCAGGCATGGACGTTATTAGACCGCTTTTAGCGGGGCTGGGGCCTCCCTAAATTTCATATCAGCCATTATGACAAGACAGAGGAGAATGTTACCTTTCCAGAGATACCAATATTATTGTTCTGGTCCAAACAGAACCAGACATATGCCATTTTACATATCGGATGTCACCAATGCATGTTGAAAAAGCTAAGTTGATAAGCATTTACTTTTGTAAATAAAAAAAAAACAATAAAAAAAACAATAAACACTGTCGAAGTACTGAATTGTGTATTGTTTCCTGCAGTCACTGGTTCTAACCCTTAACCAACAGAAGAGGAGTGTTTAGGTATAGATGTCTATACATAGTGTGTAGATGAATAATGTCTCAAAAGGGACTGGGAACTTAGTTTTTTCAACATGCATTGGTGACATCCGATTTCTTCTAAATATATTAAGCTACATATGTACCAAGTTTGACGCCTTTATCACAAAATGCACAATTTTTATGCTAAGCTGCCCCACTCTATTGACAGCAGATGATTGCTTATGGCATGAAACAGTTTGTACTGTCTTACAGTGCATCCGGAAAGTATTCATACCCCTTCACTTTCCCCCACATTTTGTTATGTTACAGCCTTATTCCAAAATGGATTAAATTCATTTTTTTCTCATCAATCTACACACAATACCCCATAATAACAAAGTGAAAAAGGTTTTGTAGAAATTTTTGCAAATTTATTAAAAATAAAAAACTGAAATATTGCATGTACATAAGTATTCACAGCCTTTACTCAGTACTTGGTTGAGGCACCCTTGGCAGCGATTACAGCCTCAAGTCTTCTTGGGGATGAAGCTACAAGCTTGGCACACCTATATTTGGGGTATTTCTCCCATTCTTCTCTGCAGAGCCTCTCGAGCTCTGTAAGGTTAGATGGGGAGTGTCGCTGCACGGCTATTTTCAGGTCTTTCCAGAGATGTTCAATGGGGTTCAAGTCTGGGCTCTGGCTGGGCCACTCAAGGACATTCACAGACTTGTCCCGAAGCCACTCCTTCGTTGTCTTGGCTGTGTGCTTAGGGTCGTTGTCGTGTTGAAAGGTAAACCTTCGCCCAGTCTGAGGTCCTGAGCGCTCTGGAGCAGGTTTTCATCAAAGATCTCTCTGTACTTTGCTCCATTCATCTTTCCCTCGATCCTGACTAGTCTCCCAGTTCCTGCCGCTGAAAAACATCCCAACAGCATGATGCTGCCACCACCATGCTTCACTGTAGAGATGGTATTAGCAAGGTGATGAGAGGTGCCTGGTTTCATCCAGACGTGATGTTTGGCATCCAGGCCAAAGAGTTCAATCTTGGTTTCATCAGACCAGAGAATCTTGTTTCTCATGGTCTGAGAGTCCTTTAGGTGCTTTCTGGCAAACTCCAAGCGGGCTGTCATGTGCCTTTTACTGAGCAGAGGCTTCCATCTGGCCACTCTACCATAAAGGCCTGATTGGTGGAGTGCTGCAGAGATGGTTGCCCTTCTGGAAGGTTCTTCCATCTCCACAGAGGAACGCTTGAGCTCTGTCAGAGTGACCATCGGGTTCTTGGTCACCTCCTTGACCAAGGCCCTTCTCCCCCGATTGCTCAGTTTGGCTGGGCGGCCAGCTCTAGGAAGAGTCCTGGTGGATCCAAACTTCTTCCATTTACGAATGATGAAGACCACTGTGCTCTTCGGGACCTTCAAAGCTGTAGAACTTTTTTTGTAGCCTTCCCCAGATCTGTGCCTCGATACAATCCTGTCTCGGAGGTCCACAGACAATTCCTTTGACTTCATGGCTTGGTTTCTGCTCTGACATGCACTGTCAACAGTGGGACCTTATATAGACAGGTGTGTGCCTTTCCAAATCATGTCCAATCAATTGAATTTACTAGAGGTGGACTCCAATCAGGATGTAGAAACACCTCAAGGATGATCAGTGGAAACAGGATGAATCTGAGCTCAAGTTTGAGTGTCATAGCAAAGGGTGTGAATACTTATATTTCAGTTTTTTATTTTTGATAAATTTGCAAAAATTTTTACAAAACCTTTATCACTTTGTCATTATGGAGTATTGTGTGTAGATTGATGAGAAAAAAGGGAATTTAATCCATTTTGGAATAAGACCGTAACATAACAAAATGTGGGGGAAGTGAAGGGGTGTGAATACTTTCTGGATGCACTCTATAAAAATGTACTTCTGCTGGGGGATCCCAAGGCGTTCTCAGGCCAGATTGGACATGTAGTCCCTCCAGCGAGTTCTGGGTCTACCCTAGGGTCTTCTCCCAGTTGGCTGTGCCTGGTAAACCTCCAAAGGAAGGCGCACAGGAGGCATCCTAATCAGATGCCCAAACCATCTCACCTGGCGCCTTTCGATGCGATATATATATATATATATCTTTGTTAAAAGAAACACTCAACGGTAGGGAAAGTGCTCAACAAATAAGGAGCAAAATAATCCAGCAATTTCAATGTTGCTCAACAAGATTATTATACTATATATTATAATATATATATTATTATTATATTATATTATTCAGATGATCCGCTGTGGCGACCCCTAACGGGAGCAGCCGAAAGTAGTAATAGTAGTAGTAGATTATTATATGTATTATTATATTATTATTATATATATTATTATTGTAATTATTACATATATTACTGGATTATATATATATATTTTATTATTTTTATTACTATTATTATTTTCTAATGTTTCCTTTATTTAAAACGAGCCCCAGTCTCCCTCTCCCATTGGTTGTAATGTTTCGGATGTTATTGTTCAAATGTTTTGTATCCTCCCATTGGTTGCTGTGCACCGTAACTAGGGGCGTGGCGCGGGGGCAGTGTAGTATTTATTGGCTGTGTTTTTACTTCATTGTTAATGTTTAGCCAACTTGGCAGGTGATGAGTGCGTGACGCAGGAAACAGACTTGTACTGCTATATATATTAAAGTTTTATTTCCTACATCTGTCTTAATATATATAGACAGACAGACACACACACACACTATTTCCTCTCAGAAATGTATTTTTGATAATACACATGTTTGTGATTATCGTGTGGTTTCTTGTTTTACTTGTTGTGTTGTTTGGCTCGTCATGTGATTGTGTATATAAGCGGTCTTGTTGTGTTGTTTGGCTCATCGTGTAGTTGTGTATATAAGCGGTCTTGTTGTGTTGTTTAGCTTGTCACCTGGTTGTGTATATAAGCAGTCTTGTTGTGTTGTTTGGCTCGTCACCTGGTTTTGTATATAAGCAGCTTTGTTGTGTTGTTTAGGCCGTCATGTGGTTGTGTATATAAGTGGTCTTGTTGTGTTGTTTGGCTCGTCACCTGGTTGTGTATATAAGCGGTCTTGTTGTGTTGTTTGGCTCGTCACCTGTTTGTGTATATAAGCGGTCTTGTTGGGTTGTTTGGCTCATCGAGTGGTTGTGCATATAAGTGGTCTTGTTGTGTTGTTTGGCTCATTGTGTTGTTGTGTATATAAGCAGTCTTCTTGTGTTGTTTGGCTCATCGTGTGGTTGTGTATATAAGCAGTCTTGTTGTGTTGTTTGGCTCATCGTGTGGTTGTGTATATAAGCAGTCTTGTTGTGTTGTTTGGCTCATCGTGTGGTTGTGTATATAAGTGGTCTTGTTGTGTCATTTGGCTCATCATGTTGTTGAGTATATAAGCAGTCTTGTTGTGTTGTTTGGCTCATCATGTGGTTGTGTATATAAGCGGTCTTGTTGTGTTGTTTGGCTCATTGTGTGGTTGTGTGTATAAGCGGTCTTGTTGTGTTGTTTGACTCATCGTGTGGTTGTGTATATAAGCCGTCTTCTTGTGTTGTTTGGCTCATCGTGTTGTTGTGTATACAAGCAGTCTTGTTGTGTTCTTTGGCTCATCGTGTGATTGTGTATATAAGCAGTCTTGTTGTGTCGTTTGGCTCGTCACGTGGTTGTGTATATAAGCGGTCTTGTTGTGTCGTTTGGCT
>JAJHIY020001710.1:5000-7500 GCA_022114975.2 Lampris megalopsis | reverse complement strand
ACTCAGAACTCGCTGGAGGGATTACATGTCCAATCTGGCCTGGGACATCTTGGGATCCCCGAGGAGGAGCTGGGGGGCGTTGCTGGGGAGAGGGACGTCTGGAGTGCCCTACTTAACTCGCTGCCTCCGCAACCTGACCCCGGAGAAGCGACTGATGATGAGATGAGATGGAACTTGGTCGGGGCCCTACATCTCTGTGGATTCATCTCTGTCGGCTGTCCTTATCGCTGTCACACTGAATAACTCAAGACAGCCGACTATTGTAGGCAATGAATTATTTGTGACCATCTTGAAAAACACGCCTGTTTGTCAAGTTGTGTGGGGGGGCCTTTACTCAAGGGCACCTCCTTGTTTTTTTTTTGAGGGAAAGTGAAGCATTACTTATAGAGTAGCTAAACCGGACCATTTTAGTGAGTCTACTGACATATCCAGGCTAAAAACCAAGTAGAAGTCAAAAACATGGCAGGCTGTGATGTTAGCATAGCAGGATAAACATAGTGGCAGCTAACAACATTAATAATGATTATGTTTGATTTAGATGTACCAGTATAGTATCTATCAGCACTGACAGAAATACAGACAGGCTTAACCAGCACTAACAATTGTCAATTGTACTGTCAATGCTGCTTCTTTGACGCACCTACATCCAACATATCCATTATTAATGTTATTATCTGCAGCTGTTTAACCTGCTAGGCTAACATCAGGGTATCAAGACCAGCCTGCCACGTTTTTACCTTTACAAGGTTTTAAACCTAGAGATGTCAGCAAACTCACTAAAACCGTCTAGCTAGTCATTACACTTGTAAAGATCCAGTCCAGTGCAAACAATGTTTTGAAGTCTCAATGTATTTTTTAAACTACTGGGTAGTGGCCCTTAAGAACGGATCTGTAAGGGGTAGGGCTGAAGTCTCTACCTAGGAAATGGGAGGCCACTTGTTACGTCATCACCATCATCGTTACGCTTGCTGATCGGAATTTTATAAATTGCCTGGTTTGCTCAGGACATGGTTGTAACATTATAGTACTATACATTTTATATTAAAGCCTGTTGCATGCTACCACTATCAGCTACTGTAGTGACAAATCTGACCAAATTTGCAGGACAGAACAAGACAGATTAATCTACTGACAATAGCCAGGAAGTGTGTTTACACATTGGCTATTTCAGTGTAGTCCTGCCCACAGAAATTTCTACTCTGTGTTACACCGAAATCTATGAGCCATCAGATTATGTGAACCTGCTTTTAAACAGCGCTATTTCAGACAAGATACAGCAGCCAGATTGATGTGGTTAAATATAGGCATACAATTAGAAATGGTTAAGATTAGGCGTTCTGTTGGAGATGGTTAATTTTTGACGTGGGTTTGGTGTGGTTAAGATTTGGATTAGCATCTTAAGGGCAGGGTCAAATCTGATGGGTCACAGATTTTGGAGTAACACCTGCACTGATATCAGATGAGCGGGGGAGTGCAGAAAGTTTGCTGCTGGATCTTTTTTCAAGCTTCATGCACGGGACATGGAAATAAGTGTACTGTCACTCACAAATCGTTGTTTACATGACGTTCTGTGACATTGTGAAGAGCAATTTTTGACCGTCCCCACAGAGGACGGTCATCCCAGGTCATCGTCTGTGTGGAGATTGCCTGTTCTCCCCGTGGCTGGTTTTCTTCTGGATGCTCTAGTTTCCCCCACCATCAAAAATACATGCATGTTAGGGTTAATACTCCTGTCTGTGCCCTTGAGCAAGGCATGGCAAGACGAGCTGGAGTTGGTCCCCGGGTGCTGCACGACAGCTGCTTACTGCTCCTAGCTACACAGCTAGGATGGCTTAAAAGCAGAGAAGAATTTCCCTATGGGGATCATTCAAGTATAAAAACCAAAAAAACAATTATGAAATGCTTGTCATAACGATCCAATTACATATTCCATTCATCTACATTAAACTGAGATATTCCAACAGATTTTAAAACTTTTGCCAGATTATTTATGAATATATGCACATTTATGGGCTTTCCCTGCACTGGTAGCCATGTTCCATTTTACGCTGCCTCAGTTCGCAAAGCATTTTGGGAATTCTCTCTACCACTCCGCTTGGAGTCTGCATCTGAAAACGCTCCCATTGGGAGGGCTAGATGACCACTACCCCTCGATCCCCGTAAAAAATGGGACGCCCTACCCTACACCGCCACATGCCAAACAGGGGTAGGGCCAAGTGGTAGGGCCAAGGGTGGGGGGAATTGGGATTGGGCCAAGGAGTATTAATGTGCACTTGCTCAAAATATTGGAACTACTATCATCAGAGCAAACATTCCATCGTCTGACTGAATCATTGGACTGGATCGGCTGGGAGAGCCTGGTCTGCTGCATCCTGTGGGCCCAGGGACCACGTCCCTGCGCCCTAAGAGGAAACACCGAGGGTGGTCTGACAGGACGCGGAAGCGGGGCAGGCTAAGCTAACTGCTAGCCCATGCAGACCGGCAGTTCCGATAACAGCGA
>JAJHIY020001707.1:0-44977 GCA_022114975.2 Lampris megalopsis | reverse complement strand
CACGACACGACGATGTTGATGAGGCAGGACGAAAATGGGTTGCCCTGTGATAGTCTGGATATCGCCTACCCCCGGCGTAACAAACCGGCAGTTTCACCTTATCCGGACAGATTACCGGAAACGTTGTTTGATTCCAGCTATGACGAGCAACAACGGCTGTTACGCATCACCCGCATCCGCAGTACCAGCCATACACTGTCGGGCGAAAATGTCTGGATGCCCGGACTTAATGACATCACCCGAAATGATGTTTGCGTGCTTGAGCCTGAGAATGTTCCAGCCTCTGGCATCACCCTGGAATGGTGTCTGGGAGAAGGCCGCCCCCTGCTGCCGGGGGGAACAGTACAAAACTATGCAGGCCATTCCCGCGTGGTATACACCGGCGATAAAGGCGAAGCGATGTTTCCACCGCTTGTCGCCTGGACTGAAGTTGCCTGTCTGGATGAAAAAGCGCTGGCCGCATTCGATGGTGTGTTCAGCGAGCAAGAACTTTCAGCGCTACTGGCTGAAAGTGGTTACTATCCTGTAGCCATTCCGTTTGATGACAGTGATAGCTCCGTTTATGTCAGCCGCCAGGCCGTGATGACATATGCCGATGAACGCGGGTTCTGTCGCCCACTGACGCAACGCCAGACTGTGTTAACCGGCGCTATCTCACTGGGCTGGGATACGCATTTCTGTACTGTTACCAGTACCACTGATGCGGCCGGGTTGCGAGTTACTGCCGAATATGATTATCGATTCCTGGCACCTTCGAAAACAACTGATGTGAATGACAATGTCACTCTGGCCCGCTATGACGCTCTGGGGCGTATCGTATCAACGCGTTTCAGTGGTACAGAAAATGGGCAAAAAGCAGGCTATACATTACCGGAGAATGAGACTCGCCCCTTCACCGAACCGGTTACCATCGAAGGGGCTTTATCACTGACAACGGGTATTCCTGTCGCGGGCCTGCTGGTCTACTGTCCACTCAGTTGGATGCCCAGAGCCACAGAAGGCAGCATCAGGACAGAAGATGGCTACATCCCTCGTCTTACCTGGCGACGAGTGCATGGTCGTGGTGATGCTCCGCATGGACAGCCGCCGCATGTCATGTCGGTGGTGACTGACCGCTATGACACTGATCCTGAACAACAGTTAAGGCAGTCCATCAGTTTCAGTGACGGATTCGGGCGCCTGTTGCAGGCAGCGATGCGCCACGAAGCCGGTGAGGCGTGGCAGCGTACAAACAGTGGTGCGCTGGCCTCTGATGCCTCGGGGCCACTCATTACAGAAACTGACTTTCGCTGGGCTGTCACCGGGCGTACGGAGTATGACAGCAAAGGGCAGCCTGTCAGGACATATCAGCCGTACTTTTTAAATACCTGGGAATATGTCAGTGATGACAGCGCCCGCCGGGATCTTTTTGCTGATACCCATTGTTATGATCCTCTGGGGCGCGAGGTTCAGGTTGTGACAGCGAAAGGCTGGGTTCGGCAGGTGCTTTTGACTCCCTGGTTTGTCGTCAGCGAGGACGAGAACGATACGCTGGCTGAAAGCCTCTAAAAGAGCAGCCCCGGGCCGGGGCTGCGTGACTCTCTCTTTCAGGAGAAATCCATGGAAACTTTACTGTTCAGTAACACTCCGTCGGTGGCAGTTCTGGATAACCGGGGACTTGGCGTGCGGGAGATAGTGTACCATCGCCACCCTGATTCACCGGACATTACCGACGAACGCATCACCCGTCACACCTTTACCCCGGCGGGGCATCTGCTGATGTCCCGCTCACCGCGCCAGTATGACCTGATTCGGAACGACCCTTCTGTCTTGCCAGACCGGGAGGTAATTTCCTCTCTGACTGGTCAGCCACTGAAGGTCACCGGCTGTGACGATGGCACAACCCTGGCTTTTCATGATGCGGCTAACCGGCCTGTGCTGGCTGTCTCGGCCGGAGGGATTACCCGCCGCTGGGGTTATGAAGGGCCAGAACTTCCCGGCCGCCTGTTGTCTGTAACTGAATCGCGCCCCGGGCAAAATCCTCATCTGCATGAGACGCAAGGGTGGGGAAGTAATACACAATATGAAAAGGACAATAACCTTGCCGGACAGTGTACCGAGCGTCAGGATGAGACCGGGCTGTACTGGCTGACATCCGTCTCTCTCACCGGACAACCTCTGACCCGTATGCAGCAACTCCTGGCGGATGACGACGAAGAAGAGGATCGTGCCTCCCGCCTGCCTCAGGAATTGCTCTACATGTATTACACGTATGATGCGACCGGGGAATTACTCACACAAACCGATGCCCGGGGTAACCGCCAGCGCCAGGTTCTGGATGTCGCGGGTCTGCTGAAGCAAAGCTGGTTGACACCTGTGGGGGGAACTGAACGGGCGATTCTGCAGTCGGTCCGTTACTCTGCGGCCGGGCAAGTGCTGGAAGAAGTACATGGTAACGGCGTGGTCACCACATATACCTATGAAGCACAGACGCAGCGCCTCACCGGAATTAAAACAGCACGCCCGGCTGGTCATTCTTCAGGGGCTAAAGTGTTGCAGGACCTGCGCTATGAGTACGACCCGGTGGGGAACGTGGTGAGCGTGAGCAATGACGCGGAAGCGACCCGGTTCTGGCGTAACCAGAAAGTGGTGCCTGAAAGCCGGTATGTCTACGATAGCCTCTACCAGCTGGTGCGCGCCATTGGGCGTGAGATGGCCGGAGTCGGTCAGCAGAGCAGCTCGCTTCCCGATGTAACTCTCTTCGATAATGCCACATATACGAATTACACCCGCGCCTGGACCTACGACAGCAACGGTAACCTGACGCAAATACGGCACAGTGCACCGGCAACAGGGAATAACCACACCACGAATATCACCGTCAGCAACCGGTCGAACCGTGGAGTTATCAGTGACCTGGCAGCGAATCCGGAAAATGTCGAGGCTCTGTTCAGTGCTGGTGGGCATCAGTTGCAACTGCTGGCAGGGCAGGTACTGCACTGGACACTGCGTGAGGAATTGCACCGGGTGACTCTGGTAAACAGGGAAGAAAGCCGTGACGAGGAAGTATACCGGTATAATGCTGATGCTAAGCGCGTGGTGAAGACCCGAACACAAGTAACGGGAAACAGCACACAGACAGAAGAAGTGCTGTATCTGGAGAGTCTGGAACTGCGCAACACATACCGTGGAGCAGTACAGACAGCGGAACTGACGGTGAGTCTGGCGGGAAAAGCCCGGTTACTCCACTGGGTAAGTGGTAAGCCAGAGAATATCAGCAATGATCAGATACGGTACAGCCATGGAAGCCTGAATGAGAACTGCAGCCTGGAAACGGACGAAAATGGTCTGCTTATCAGCCTGGAAGAATATTACCCGTTTGGCGGAACTGCGGTGTGGGCGGCACGCAGTGCAGTGGAAGCTGAATACAAAACCATCCGGTACTCAGGCAAGGAGCGCGATGTAACAGGGTTGTATTACTACGGCTACCGCTATTACCAGGCGTGGGCAGGCCGCTGGCTGAGTGCTGATCCGGCGGGGACTATTGACGGGCTTAATCTGTTCAGAATGTGCCGTAATAATCCGGTTACCTACCGGGATCCTTTTGGACTGGATCCGGATAGTGAAGAGGATACCGTTGCGACATTATTTACCCCTGAAAAATTAGAATTATCTCCTCATATAAAAAATATATTAGATGCGAAAGCACAACAAAAAGAAGGTAAAGAAAAAAAACAGTACAATATCTTATTTATTAGTGCCAAAAAGAATAAGAATTCGTTTGATCCCAGATCATCCGATATCGCGACGACTGAATTTTCAAGGGAAAGGATGAGTTACCTGATGCATAAAGGCCATAATGTTAAGGGAGCCTATGTTAATACTGCGGAGGAATTCAAAGAGACATGGAATGCTATTGGAAAAGGAAGTTTGAAAGATATTAACAAGGTCATTATTGATTATCATGGTGCTATAAGCCCCAAGCGTGGGCATGAAAGCGTCTTAGTTCTTTCAACAGACCCTCAGATACTATTATTTGACAGAAAAGATATTGAAAGCCTTGAAGAGAAATCTACGGTGGATGTTGTGTCGTTAGCAGCTTGTTACAGTGGTTTTGTTGAAAGGCTTAACCCAGCCGTTGGTTTTTTGGATAAATTGACTAAACCCGGTGCTCATACTGTTGGATTTGATGCACAAGGTGATAATAATAGAAGTAAGATGAAAACACTCAGGCATGCTGATCCTGGTGATCCATTTACTAACGCACTCTCCGCTTTAAAAGTTGAACGATTCCAGTACGGGCGTGTGAAGTATAAAAAAACCTCAGACAATGAGTTCCAAATTGATTATAAACCTGGATTCAAGGAGATGAGCAAAGTCTTACCACGTTCCCAATATTTTAACTAATAAATTTACTATTAGGTGTTCATGGTCTGAAGTTTTCAGGGCATGGGCACCTGTAACCCCCCTAAAAACCAGCGCATACCTGCGCAATTGCCTTTACCTGAATACACTCTTCCAGCAGACAGCACATTCAAACGTTATAACTCTACTGTGCAGTTTCTGTGCCTGGTTAGCGCTCTTTTTTAACAGCCCGGGAAACAGTGGATTACGGGCAAAGACGCCAGTTGACACTCAATATCACAATATGGCGGTTTATTACTGATTATAAGGGAACTATGGTTTTGACAGGATTCAGAAGAGGTACATATGGCGTCCCCTGCAGGAATCGAACCTGCAACTAGCCCTTAGGAGGGGCTCGTTATATCCATTTAACTATGGGGACGGGCGGCAGTAGTATACCCGTTTTCGCCGCCACGTTAAGCGCTTAGCGGTTTGTTTGCTTAATAACTCGCCACTCAGCGGTTCAGCGTTGGGGTTTTTTAAACCGCCATGGCTCTTTCCCTTGTGGGTGTCTGGCTGGTATTGCCGCACGGTCGTTGCGAATTTGTACATGGCTTAACAAAGCAAAAATAAAAGTACCTCCCAGAATATTGCCAGCCAGTGTGGGCAGGGCAAATGGCCAGAAAAAGTCATGCCAGGGAATGACATCGCGCATGGCAAGGTAGAGAATTTCCACTGAACCCACCACTATATGCGCGGTATGGCTCAAGGCCATCAGCCATGTCATCAAAATAATCACCACAATTTTGGCTGAACCGGCGGCGGGTAACATCCATACCATGGTGGCGATAATCCAGCCTGCCAGCATGGCGCTCACCAGCATTTCACCGGGTGATTTTTGCATCACCTCCAGGCCAGAAGTGAGAAACGCTTCTTGTGTTGGGGCATCAAAACCGGGCATAACGGAAAAGGTAAAGGCGACCACCAGGGTACCAATTAAATTCCCGGCAAGGACAACCCCCCACAGGCGTAACAGTAGCAAAATATTACTGCGGGTGGGCAGTTGCATTACGGGTAAAACCGCGGTAACGGTATTTTCAGTAAATAATTGCTGGCGGGCTAAAATAACAATCATAAAGCCGAAGGAATAACCCAGATTTTCCAGTAAAAAATGCCCTGGTACACCTTCCAGATACCGGGTGAATAACCCCCTTGCCAAAAAAGATGCGCCCATGGATAAGCCTGCTGCAACACCAGACCAGAACAAGGCCAGAGGCTCCCGTTCGAGCTCTTTTTCCCCTTCCTGGCGAATACTTTCATGCGTTGCCATCGCCCGTGAGGGCAGGTTTGCTTCATCCACCACAATATCTGAACCGCGCGCCCGTTCTTTACTGTCTACCTGCAAACGGTCGTCATCAGGTTGGGAAGACTTATCCTGCATCGTTGGTACTCCCTTCAAAACGTTCAGAATATAAGCGTAGTGGGTTCGCCTGAATGGCGCAAAAATGCAGATTAATCGGACTAAACGCAGCACCCGGTGCGTAGACTTAATGAGTAAGAGTGTTACAATCGCAGCGTATTTTCATTCTGGTAATAGTAAAAACATGCCCGGAGTGTGAATTACGGCTGTTACATCCGTAAAAAAAGTAATAGGTGTAGTTTTTGCTGTTTTACTTTTCCGTAATCCCGGTATGATTTTTCTTATACGGCTACTATTAATAATGCAACAACCAGAATCCTTGGCTCAACACTGCCACCTTATAAGTGGTTGCGCTATTTAACAGGGAGACACCTATGAATTTTCGCCTGACCAGCCTGGCGATGGCGGTTACGGTTCTGGCCGGGTGTGCCAGCCATCCTGATGAACAGGGGCGTTCAGACCCACTGGAAGGTTTCAACCGCACGATGTTTTCCTTCAACTACGATGTGCTGGATCCTTACGTGGTTCGTCCAGTCGCTGTGGCCTGGCGTGATTATGTTCCACAACCTGCCCGTAATGGGTTAAGCAACTTCACCAGCAACCTCGAAGAGCCGGCAACCATGGTGAACTACTTCCTGCAGGGCGACCCGTATAAAGGCTTCGTGCATTTTACGCGTTTCTTCCTGAACACCTTGCTGGGTATGGGCGGGTTTATGGATGTGGCGGGGATGGCTAACCCCAAACTTCAGCGTGAAGTACCACACCGTTTCGGGAGTACCCTTGGGCATTATGGCGTGGGTTACGGGCCTTACGTAGAATTGCCGTTCTACGGGAGCTTTACCATACGTGAAGATGGCGGGCAGTTTGTTGATGACCTCTACCCGGTTCTGTCCTGGCTGACCTGGCCGATGTCTATTGGTAAATGGACTATTGAAGGTATTGAAACCCGTGCTCAGTTACTGGATTCCGATGGCCTGTTGCGCCAGTCCAGCGATCCTTACGTGATGGTGCGTGAAGCCTACTTCCAGCGTTATGACTTTATTGCCCGTGGCGGCAAACTGAAACCTGAAGTGAACCCAAATGCCGCAGCCATTCAGGGTGACCTGAAAGAGATTGATTCACCGTAATCGCCAGCATGATGGCGTGATTTAAGTGATATACATTAAAAGGGTGAGCCTGTGCTCACCCTTTTGCGGTTATGTCTGGCAAAACTATCAGAAGCGGTAGTTGAAGTTAGCGCCGTACAACCAGGCCTTACCATTGGATTCAAACTTGTAAGGGCCTTCCTGAATTGTAACGTGCTGACCATGCATGTAAGACATACCAACATCAACAGACGCATCCGGCGTGATGGCATAAGTTGCCCCTGCGCTCAGCCACAAACGGTCCTGGTCAGGAATGGAGATGGAGCGGGTGGCTGCGGGTACCGGGCTGTCATCAAAGGCGATACCCGTACGCAGCGTCCAGGTATCATTCAGGTAGTAGGTTGTCCCCAGAGCAATACGCCACGCATCTTTGTATTTTTCGTCTTTCTGGAACAGGACACCGCCATCGTTACCTGTGGCTTTCAGCTCCTGGAACTGGCTCCAGCTGGTGTATGTCAGGCTGTAGTGGACTGCCCATTTCGGCGCAACGCGGTTATAACCTGACACCTCCCACATTTCCGGCAGGTTCAGTGTTAAAGAACCATCGACAGTTTGCCCGTTGGTTCCGGCAGGTAAGCCCATACCAGCGTAGATAGCCTGCAGGTTACTGGGCAGCGCACTGGAAGGCGGCAGAGAACTTTTATAATCACCGTCGAAGTCGACTTTCACTTCAGAGCGGTATGTAAAGCCGTAGCGGTTGTTTTTATCCAGCTCGTACAAAATACCGGCGTTCCAGCCAAAGCCCCAGGCATCCCCTTTCAGGTGGGCAATTTGGGTATTTGCCGGAACATTCAAATACTGTGCGTAAGCCGGGTATTGCGCTGCAGCCATCAGGCCCGCATCCCCGGCATAACGTTCAATTTTTGCTTTGGCAAATACCGCGTCAAACCCTAAACCGAAACTCCAGTGCTGGTTCAGACGGTAGGCACCGCTCAAATTCAGGTTAAGGGTTTCCAGGTCTGTTTTACCGCCCAGGGTGCCAGCAGCGTAATTATTACTGTATTCGGTTGCGAGACCATAATTGGAGGTAATTGATGCCCCCCAACCGAACTGGTCATTAATAGGTGCGACGAAATGGAAATTGGGCACCCAGGCTGTTGGCGCGATATTTTTGGCATCAAGGCTCTGCCCGCTGGGGGACTTACCAGAAATATCAACGCCCGGGTCAACAAACACAGCACCCAAAGACATAGTCGGGCGGTCAAACAGCATGATAGTTGCCGGGTTACGGCTGGCAGAACCGGCATTATCACCAATGGCACCTTCGCCGGAATAAGCCCGGCCAAGGCCAGAAGAAGAAAACTCATTTAACTGGAAGCCAGCTGACCAGGCCTGAGTTGATACGACAGCCACTGCAATAGCAAGAGCACATTTGGTAAAACGGGGTTTCTGACTCATACCCAAAACCTCATTCTCATCGATTATTGTTATTAAAACAATGTTACATGTGGTAACAGGAGCGCGAAGTGTAGGGTCTGACGATGTACAGAGAAATCAGACCAGTGGCGTGAGTATAGGTCTGACCAGTCACTATGTTGCAAGTTTGTTTATAATATTTTTCAAATATGTTTAATAAAACGCGAACTCCATAGCAAAAAACAGGTCAGATTCGGTCAAGTGAATAACTCCGGGTTGTTTTGCATCGAAATGATGTGTGATTTTCATCACTATCAGTAACCAAAGCACACAAGAACTCATGGCTACATAAACGATTAAACAGTATTAAGTTACACCAGTCAGAGCGCAGGGAGGGGGGAATGAGCCAGAGTAAAGCGCAACAAATGCCAGTATGCAGTTGTGTTGATGTGGGTACGATTAAGGACAACGCAGATTATGTTGCCACCATGTGCCGGGTATTTGACTCCAACAAGAAGTGGAGCCGGAATCTTGCCAGATAACCTCACCCATGGGAGATGAAGCAGGTGATGTGCTCATCCTTCACTCCTTGCTCTCCGGCGCAATTTCGTGTTTTGCCTCGCACTTTTCCCTCATTACAGTTGGCGTAGTGTAAAAATTTGGTTAAAACTTTTATCAGGTCAGACCACTTTGCGCTAATTATTCGATTTGGGGAGCTTTATGAAACAGTCGCTGCCACTGGTTACTCGCCAGGGGGATCGTGTTGCATTTATTGCCGGGTTAAGAACACCGTTCGCACGCCAGGCTACTGCGTTTCATGGTATACCCGCTGTTGAACTGGGAAAAATGGTGGTGAGTGAACTACTCACTCGCAATGAAATAGACCCGCAACTGGTTCAACAGTTGGTATTCGGCCAGGTGGTACAAATGCCGGAAGCACCCAATATCGCCCGGGAAATTGTCCTGGGAACCGGGATGTCAGTGCATACTGATGCTTACAGCGTCAGCCGTGCTTGTGCAACCAGTTTCCAGGCTGTCGCTAATATTGCCGAAAGTATTATGGTTGGCACCATTCATACTGGAGTTGCGGGCGGGGCGGATTCATCTTCTGTTCTGCCGATAGGGGTGAGCCGTAAGCTGGCAAAAACGTTGGTTGATATCACAAAAACACGCTCAGTCGCGCAACGCCTGAAACTTTTCTCGCGCCTGCGCCTGCGCGACCTGATGCCAGTCCCTCCTGCTGTCGCGGAATACTCCACGGGTTTACGTATGGGTGACACCGCGGAACAAATGGCCAAAACACACAGTATTTCCCGTGAAGATCAGGATGCCCTCGCTTACCGTTCACACCAGCTTGCAGCACTTGCCTGGCAGGAAGGCAAATTGAATGATGAGGTCATGACCGCTTTTATTCCTCCTTATACAGCCGCTTTTCACCAGGATAATAATATTCGCCCGGAAACTTCGCTGGCAGATTATGCCCGCCTGCGCCCGGCCTTTGATCGCAAGCATGGCAGTGTGACTGCGGCAAATAGTACGCCGCTCACTGACGGAGCATCGGCTGTCATTATGATGGCGGAGTCACAGGCAAAATCACTGGGCTTGCAGCCATTAGGCTACCTGCGCAGCTATGCGTTTACCGCAATTGATGTCTGGCAGGACATGTTGTTGGGGCCAGCCTGGTCAACGCCGCTGGCACTCTCCAGGGCAGGAATAACTCTTGCCGACCTGACGCTGTTTGATATGCACGAAGCCTTCGCCGCACAAACGTTGACGAACCTGAAGTGCCTCGCCAGCGATAAATTTGGCCGGGATGTGCTGGGGCAGAGTGGCGCAACCGGCGAAGTCGATATGGACAAGTTTAATGTGCTGGGCGGTTCACTGGCCTACGGGCACCCCTTTGCAGCAACAGGCACACGAATGATTACGCAGACACTTAATGAATTACGCCGTCGTGGTGGTGGGCTTGGGCTGGTCACGGCTTGTGCCGCGGGTGGGCTTGGTGCGGCAATGGTACTGGAGAGCGAATAATGGAACAGATTTCCGCATTTAACCTGGCGGTGGGCCCGGACAATATTGCCATTGTGACTATTGATGTCCCGGGCGAAAAAATGAATACCCTGCGGGCGGAGTTTGTTAATGAAGTAAAAAATTTGCTGGGTGAACTGAACGCACTGAACGAACTGGAAGGTGTGGTTCTGATTTCCGGTAAGCCAGATAACTTTGTCGCCGGGGCAGATATTCGCATGATTGAAGCCTGCCAGACCGCCGGGGAGGCCAGCCAACTGGCTCGTGCCGGGCAGCAGGTTATGGCGGAATTAAGTAGCTTACGGGTTCCGGTGGTTGCGGCTATTCATGGGGCCTGCCTTGGCGGTGGACTGGAACTGGCGCTGGCCTGCCACAGCCGGGTATGTTCCGATTCCCCGCAAACCCAGTTAGGTTTGCCTGAAGTGCAACTAGGTTTATTGCCGGGGTCGGGTGGCACACAACGCCTGCCGCGTTTGATTGGGCTTCCTGGCGCACTGGACATGATCCTGACAGGGAAATCGTTACGCCCACGGCAGGCTAAAAAGTGTGGTCTGGTTGATGATGTCGTACCACAAAGTATTTTGTTGGCAACGGCGGTTTCCCTGGCAAAAAAAGGCTCACAACCTGCACAACCGCTACCGTTGAAAACCCGTTTCTTAGCGGGGAAGCTGGCACGAACGCTTATTTTTAATACCGCCCGTAAAAAGACCCTGGCAAAGACTCAGGGCAACTACCCGGCGGCAGAGCGCATTCTTGATGTGATGGAAACCGGGTTGTCATCTGGCATGACAAATGGCCTTGCTGCGGAAGCTCAGGCATTCGGTGAACTGGCAATGACGCCTGAATCAGCGGCACTACGCAGCCTGTTTTTTGCCAGCACTGATCTGAAAAAAGACCCGGGGAGCGCCACGCCACCCGTCAGCGTTAAGCGCGTGGGGGTGTTGGGTGGTGGGTTGATGGGCGGTGGCATTGCCACTGTTACCGCAACTAAAGCCGGGCTGCCGGTGCGCATTAAAGATATCAATGACAAAGGGATTAACCACGCATTGCAATATGCCTGGTCAATGCTGGATAAAAAAGTTCGCCGTCGCCACCTGACCGCTTCTGAGCGTAATCTGCAAATGGCACGCATTTCCGGTGGTACTGATTACCGTGGATTTGGCCAGTGTCAGTTGGTTATAGAGGCGGTATTTGAAGATTTGGCGCTGAAGCAAAAAATGGTCAGTGAAATCCAGGAACACTGTGCGCCAGACACTATCTTTGCTTCAAATACATCGTCATTACCCATTGCAGAGATAGCCCGCGGGGCTGATGCGCCGGGAAGGGTTATCGGTCTACACTACTTCAGCCCGGTAGATAAAATGCCGTTGGTGGAAGTGATTCCCCATGCTGGTACCGATGCGGAAGTGGTTTCCACAGTGGTGGCACTGGCTAAAAAACAAGGGAAAACGCCGATTGTTGTGGGCGACTGCGCCGGGTTTTACGTGAACCGTATTCTCGCGCCCTATATTAACGAGGCGATTCGTTGCCTGGCTGAAGGTGAGCCCATCGAACATATTGATAATGCCCTGGTTAAAAAAGGATTTCCGGTTGGGCCACTACAGTTGCTGGATGAAGTGGGTATTGATATTGGCACGAAAATCATGCCAGTACTGGAAACTGCTTATGGTGAGCGTTTTGCTGCGCCGCAGTCGGCAGTCAGGGCAATTTTAGGTGATGACCGCAAAGGGCGTAAAAATGGACGGGGTTTCTACCTGTATCAGGCGAAAACCAAAAATCCATTTAAAGCGAATAAAAAACAACCAGATACATCGGTTTATTCTGTGCTGGGCGTAACGCCACGGGTAAGTAAAACTGGCGAAGAAATAGCGGAGCGCTGTCTGTTTTTGATGCTGAATGAAGCCGCCCGTTGTCTGGATGAAAACGTGCTGCGTTCTGTACGTGATGGCGATATTGGCGCGGTGTTTGGTATTGGTTTTCCGCCTTTTCTTGGTGGACCATTTCGCTATATGGACAGCCTTGGGGCAAGTGAAGTCGCTACTCGTCTGACCCAGCTTGCCGAACGTTATGGCGAAAGATTTACGCCGTGCGGGCTTTTGCAACAAATGGCAAAAGAGGGTGAGTTTTTTTGGCGAAAAAATGAACCTGTCCAGTGACAGAGAACTCTAAGTTTTTGTAAAAGTGACTGCAAATAACGACAGTGTGGTTATTTTATAAACGGATATTGACTATCCTTACAGCAATGCGGTAAAACACACCGTTCAATTTGATGTATGGATAAGGCACAATGCCCGACCCCCTGTTAGCGCGTACGGATTGCGGTTGGTTTCGTGCGGGGTGAGCAGGTGTTTCTGGTTAACAAAAGCGGTGCAATATGCAAGTTTTTATCATGCGTCATGGCGACGCGGCGCTCGATGCCGCCAGTGATGCGGTTCGTCCTCTCACTCAGGTGGGGATTGACGAATCGCAGATGATGGCGACCTGGTTAAAAGGTCAGCAGGTAGAAATTGGACGTGTTTTGGTGAGTCCATTTTTGCGTGCGGAGCAGACACTGGATGTTGTGAGTCAGCAACTTTCTCTGCCAGGCGAGAAAGAAACAATGCCTGAGTTGATGCCTTGCGGCGATGTGGGTCTGGTGGGGTGTTATCTCCAGGCACTGGCAGAGCAGGGTGAAAAGTCTGTGCTGGTTATCTCTCACTTGCCATTGGTGGGGTACCTTGTATCAGAACTGTGCCCGGAGGAAACGCCTCCGATGTTCTGTACATCGGCGATTGCCTCCGTCACTATTGCGCCGGAAACGGGCAAAGGGGCATTTGAATGGCAAATCAGCCCGTGTAATTTAAAAGTGGCAAAAGCAATTTAATGCCTGAACACTTAAGAGCCGCTTGCCGGCTCTGCGTGTTTCTGGGTTCAGGGAAGTTCAGGTGGCTGCCACTCATCCACTTCAATCAATACCAGTAATGCCGCATCGCCACCCCACTCTTTGGGGGCCTGGTGAAACGCCATAACGTGCGGGTGCTGGGCCAGCCATAATGGGGTCTGTTGCTTAAGGATATGTTTTCCGTGCCCATGCATTACGCAGGCGCAATACACATGTTCCCGGCGGCAGGCAGCAATTAGCGCTCCCAGCTCTTGTTTGGCCTGCAGTTGTGTTAACCCATGTAAATCCAGCATCAAATCTGGCGTGTAGTCGCCACGGCGCAGTTTTTTCAGCTCAAAATGGCTGATATCTTCACGGACATAACGCACCGGCCCTTCACTGGAAAGCAGAGGTTGAAATTCATCGGAAAAATAGTGGCTGGCGTCAACTTGCTCCTGAACCAGGCGTTTTACCGGCATTTCAGTGACTTTCTTGCGTACCGGTCTGTGAACAATCGTGTCCTGAGCCAGTTTCCGGGTGCCACGCATTAATTCACGAAACAGCGCCTGGTCTTCTGTACTCAACTGCGCTTTTTTCTTCATATCTTTTCATTCCTGTCATGCAATGCTTGCCAGTTTACCTGCTTTAATGGTTGCAATTAAATAAAACCGCCAATTTCAGCTCTGTGGCGCGCCCTGATGCTGATTTATCGCCGGGTTCGTGGCAAACTAGCGGCCGAAATAACAGCGCTAACGGCCTGCGGAGGGCATGTGGATAAAATTTTTGTCGAAGAGGCAGTCAATGAACTGCACACTATTCAGGATATGCTGCGTTGGGCCGTCAGCCGTTTTAGCGCGGCAAATATTTGGTATGGGCACGGTACGGATAACCCGTGGGATGAAGCCGTACAACTGGTGCTACCCACTCTCTACCTGCCACTGGATATCCCTGAAGACATGCGTCAGTGCCGCCTGACATCCAGCGAACGTCACCGCATTGTTGAACGGGTGATTCGCCGTGTGAACGAGCGTATACCGGTCGCCTACCTGACCAACAAAGCCTGGTTTTGCGGCCATGAGTTTTATGTTGACGAACGGGTGCTGGTGCCGCGTTCCCCGATTGGTGAACTGATCAACACACATTTTGCCGGGCTGGCGGATGGCGAGCCGGCACATCTTCTGGATATGTGTACAGGTAGTGGGTGTATTGCTATTGCCTGTGCTTATGCATTCCCGGAAGCTGAAGTGGATGCAGTGGATATCTCCCCGGATGCACTGGCTGTGGCGGAGCGCAATATTGCGGAACATGGGCTGGAGCATCAGGTCACCCCGATTCGTTCTGATCTTTTCCGTGATTTGCCCAAAGTACAGTACGACATTATTGTGACCAACCCGCCCTATGTTGACGCAGAAGATATGGCGGATTTGCCGGGTGAATACCGCTTTGAACCTGAACTGGGGCTGGCTGCTGGCACTGATGGCCTGAAACTTGCCCGCCGGATACTGGCCTGTTCCCCGGACTACCTGGCTGATGGCGGCATCCTGATTTGTGAAGTCGGCAACAGCATGGTACATCTGGCAGAACAATACCCCGATGTCCCTTTCACCTGGCTTGAATTTGATAACGGCGGTGATGGCGTCTTTATGCTGACCAAAGCGCAGCTTATTGCCGCGCATGAGTATTTCAGTATTTATAAAGATTAATCTGCTGTGGGCCGCCTGGCCCACAATTGCCCCTTTAAACGATAACAACGGTAAGGAGCCGTGATGGCAGGTAACACTATTGGACAGGTATTCCGTGTAACCACGTTTGGTGAGTCTCATGGGTTGGCGTTGGGCTGCATCGTTGATGGCGTGCCGCCCGGCATTGCGTTAACCGAGGCAGACCTGCAACATGACCTTGACCGTCGTCGCCCGGGGACCTCGCGTTACACCACTCCGCGTCGCGAACCGGATCAGGTGAAGATCCTCTCCGGGGTGTTCGAAGGACGTACCACCGGAACCAGCATTGGACTGCTGATCGAAAATACCGATCAGCGCTCGCAGGATTACAGCGCCATTAAGGATGTATTCCGTCCGGGTCATGCAGATTACACCTACGAGCAAAAATATGGCCTGCGCGATTATCGTGGCGGAGGCCGTTCATCGGCTCGCGAAACGGCAATGCGAGTTGCCGCTGGTGCAATTGCCAAGAAATATCTGGCTGAAAAATTCGGTATTGTGGTGCGCGCATGCCTTTCGCAAATGGGCGATGTCCCACTGGATATCGTTGACTGGGAACAGGTTGAGCAAAATGCGTTCTTCTGCCCGGATCCGGATAAAGTGGCTGCACTTGATGAACTGATGCGTGCACTCAAGAAAGAAGGGGATTCAATCGGCGCGAAAGTGACGGTTGTTGCAGATAACGTCCCTCCTGGTTTTGGTGAGCCGGTTTTCGACCGACTGGATGCGGATATCGCCCATGCACTAATGAGCATTAATGCAGTGAAAGGTGTTGAAATTGGCGATGGTTTTGGTGTGGTGGGGCTGCGTGGCAGCGAAAACCGCGATGAAATTACCCAGTCCGGCTTCACCAGCAACCATGCTGGTGGCGTGTTGGGTGGCATCAGCAGTGGTCAGCAAATAGTGGCTAACATTGCACTGAAACCCACTTCCAGCATTATGGTGCCGGGAAAAACCATTAACCGTGCAGGCGAAGAAGTTGAGATGGTCACTCGCGGTCGTCATGACCCTTGTGTAGGTATTCGTGCAGTGCCGATCGCCGAAGCTATGCTGGCAATCGTGCTGATGGACCACGCGTTGCGCCAGCGCGCGCAGAATGCGGATGTCGCCAGCTCGCTTCCTCGCTGGTAATCTGAATGAACAGAACCATTTTTGCGTTAGCTGGTTTGTTAGTGTGCGGCCTTGCTCAGGCCGCGACACCCTGGCAGAAAATCACGCATCCGGTTGCCGGTTCACCGCAATCAATCGGTGCGTATGCCAATGGTTGTATTATTGGTGCCGAGCCATTGCCGCTACAGTCCGATAATTACCAGGTGATGCGTACTGATCAGCACCGTTACTTTGGTCACCCCGATTTGCTGGCGTTTATTGGCCGTTTGTCTGCCAGTGTGCACCAACACGGCATGGGTACGCTGTTGATTGGCGATATGGGTATGGCAGCGGGTGGGCGTTTTAGTAGCGGTCACGCCAGCCACCAAAGTGGCCTGGATGTGGATATTTTCCTGCAACTGCCCAAAGTACGCTGGTCCAGCGCGCAATTGTTAAAACCTCAGGCTCTGGATTTGGTCGCACCGGGCGGAAAACATGTGGTTGAATCGCTCTGGCAGCCAGAAATCGGCCAGTTGATAAAACTGGCTGCTGAAGACAGCGATGTCGCAAGGATTTTTGTTAACCCGGCAATCAAAGAAAAACTGTGTGAAACCGCTGGCACTGACCGCACCTGGTTGCGCAAAGTGCGCCCCTGGTTTGCTCACCGGGCACATATGCATGTGCGTCTGAACTGCCCGGCAACCAGCCTTGAGTGCATTGACCAGGCGCCACCACCACCGGGTGATGGCTGTGGCGCGGAGCTGCAAAGTTGGTTCGAGCCGCCTAAACCTGGTGCTGTGAAACCCGGTAAAAAAACACCGCCACCGATACCGGCATCCTGCCAGGCATTACTGGATAAAAAATTGTTATAAGGGACAAGTGCATGGAGTGGTTCATGGTTTCGCCACTGGTGCTGGTGGTGTTATTTTTTGTCGCAATGCTTGCTGGTTTTATTGATTCTCTGGCTGGTGGTGGCGGGTTGTTGACTGTTCCGGCTCTGCTGGCAGCCGGCCTGCCTCCAGCTCAGGCGCTGGCCACCAATAAACTACAGGCCTGCGGTGGCTCAGTTTCTTCATCGCTCTATTTCATTCGCCGCAAAGTGGTGAGCCTGGCAGACCAAAAACTGAATGTGCTGATGACGTTCATTGGCGCTACATCTGGTGCATTACTGGTGCAGCATATGCATGCCGACATTTTGCGCCAGATCCTGCCCATACTGGTCATCGCCATTGGCTTATATTTTTTGTTAATGCCACGCCTTGGCGAAGCCGACAGGCAACGCCGTTTACATGGGCTGCCATTTGCCCTGGTCGCGGGGGGATGCGTGGGCTTTTATGATGGATTTTTTGGCCCGGGGGCTGGCTCATTTTATGCGTTGGCGTTTGTTGCACTGGCCGGGTTTAATCTTGCCAAAGCCACGGCTCATGCGAAATTGCTCAATGCCACTTCTAACCTTGGCGGGCTACTGTTGTTTATTATTGGCGGCAAAGTGGTATGGGGTACTGGCTTTGTCATGATGGCCGGGCAGTTTTGCGGTGCCCGCATAGGGTCCCGTCTGGTGCTGAGCAAAGGCCACAAACTGATTCGCCCTATGATAGTGGTGGTATCGGCGGTGATGAGCGCCAAATTACTGTTCGACAGCCACGGGCAAACTATTCTTCACTGGTTAGGTATGCAGTAATGGAAGTAATGGAAACACATCACTACGAACAACTGATTGAGATTTTTAATGGTTGTTTCGCCGAAGACTACAATACTCGCCTGGTCAAAGGCACGGACGAGCCGATTTATCTGCCTGCAGACAGCGAAGCCTCTTACCATCGTGTGGTGTTTGCTCATGGCTATTATGCCAGTGCTCTGCACGAAATCGCACACTGGTGTATTGCTGGTGAAGCGCGGCGCAAGCTGGTTGATTTCGGTTACTGGTATTGCCCGGACGGGCGCGATGAAGCAACACAGCATCAGTTCGAAGATGTGGAAGTGAAACCCCAGGCACTGGAATGGATGTTCTGTGTTGCTGCCGGGTTTGCCTTTAATGTCAGTTGCGACAACCTCAGTGGAGATTTTGAGCCCGACCGTATTGTGTTTCAGCGGCGGGTTCACCAGCAGGTGATGCACTGGTTATCTGCAAGTGTTCCTGCCCGTCCGGCTCGTTTTATTGCCGCTTTACAACAGTATTATCATTCTGCGCCCTTCACGGCAGAATCTTTTCCATGGCCCGAAGATTTGTGCTGAGCGCCATACCAACCAGGAGAGAAAAATGATTGAAGCGTTTGAAGCACGCATTCTGGGTTTAATTGACGATATGGTCGAGCATGCCTCTGACGATGAATTGTTTGCCAGCGGGTATTTGCGTGGGCACCTGACTCTGGCTATTGCCGAGGTGGAGCAGGGCGATGACCACTCCTTCGAGCGGGTATACCAGCATGTTGGGCAAAGCCTTGAAACCGCCATCAACGCCGGGGAGTTGTCACCACCAGACCAGGTACTGGTTCTGGATATGTGGGACAAATTGTGGAACCAGGCCAAAGCATAATCCACTCAACCCGGCCTGAAGGCCGGGCATAACCCTTGCGTTTACTTCTCTATTTTTCTGCCTTTCAGCCACTTGCGCACCCATAACCTGGACGGTGTCATGGCTGCCAGTGTTTTCTGGTCGGATGGTAATGGTTCCGCACTCATTTGTGCTGCCAGCATTTCAGCCACCAGAGGCGCGCTGCATAACCCACGTGAACCCAGCGCACCGAGCATAAATAAGTTCGGATGAACGGGGAGCTGGCGCTGAGTTGCGGCAATTTCTTCCGGGGTCTTCTGGGCATAATCATCCATAAACGCGGCGTAATCCGGGACATTCCCAACCATAGGCAGATGATCACGGGTGGCACAGCGCACACCACACCGGGCATCACCTGCGCGGGTGTCGACTTCCCTGGCCCATTGAGCCTGTGGCAGGCAATCAACCAGGCGTTGCCGGTTTTGAGCCTGGTCTTCTTCGCTGTAATTTGCCGCCGCCTGGCCCCGGTGGTAACTGGCACCAATACAGTGTTGCCCGCGGGCAGAGTCAACCGGTGTCAGGTAACCGTCATAACACAGAACTTGTTTCAGCGCGCCTAACCCTGGCGTTGTGGGGATATGGCTCACCTGGCCTGCAACCGGGTAGGCAGGGAGATGAGCCGTTTGTTCAAATTGGGTAATGTTGTGTCCATTAGCCAGTACCAGACTGCTATGCTGCGTGGTCAGGCCCCCGGTAAAGTGAATTTCCCAGCCTGCGCCACTACGGTTCAGACTCAGAGCCTGCTGGTTATAATGCACTTGAAGGCCTTGCTGGCAAGCCAGCTCAATTACCTGATGAGTCAGGGTTTGTGGGCAAAGCCAGCCGCCCTGCGGGAAGCAAATACCAGAAACCCCTGTTTCCACACCGCAGGTTGCCTGCATCGCTTCTTTACTGACTGCATGAATCAGTGTGTTCAGGCAGTGGCATATCCAGCATTTTTGCCAGTTTATCGGCGCTTTTATCATTCCACGCTAACTGAGTGACACCACACCAGTCGTGGGCGAATGCCACTGGCAGGCGGTCATATAAACGTCGCGCGAACCCAAAAGCGTGAGGGAAAAACGCGGCCAGTGCCGGATCATGTTGGTTGAGCAATGGGTAAAGCGCACCCTGGCGGTTTCCTGATGCGCCTTGTGCTGGCGCGCTATCGGCGCAATACAGGGTTACATCCCAGCCACGGCGCAATAACGCGAGGCTTAATAATGCACTGGCAATACCACCACCAATAATGGCCGTCTCGCGGCAGCTTGCCGCCTGGCGGGTATACCAGGGGGTGGAGAGTGGCGTACTGATGGCTTCAGCCAGTACACCGGTCAGCATTTCCCGCTTGCGGCCAAACCCCTTACGTTTTTCAACCTGAAAGCCAGCCTGCTGTAACCCACGGCGAACAAAACCCGCGGAGGTGAATGTCGCCATGGTCCCTCCAGGTTTCGCCAGGCGAGCCATGCCGTCAAACAATGCCTGATTCCACATGTCGGGATTACGCGAAGGGGCGAAACCGTCCAGAAACCAGGCGTCAATTTGCTGATTCAGGGTGCAGTCAAGTTGGGTGAGGCTGGTATTAATATCGCCAAACCACAAATCTACAGTTACGCGCCCATTATCCAGCACCAGGCGGTGGCAGCCGGCAACCGCATCAGGCCACTGCGCTTGCAATTGGGTGGCGAATGTAGCCAGTTGTGGCCACTGCTGGTGGGCTTTCGTGAGGTCATCCAGGCGTAACGGAAATTTTTCAAAACTGATAAAGTGCAACCGCTGTAGCGCTGCCTGCGGGTTAATCGGTATGGAAGGTGGTGAATTGTTCCCATAACGCCAGAAAATTCAGCCCGGTCCCAAAACCGCTTTCAGCCACCCACAAACACGCTTTCCTGGTGGTTGAAAACCGGTCTTTCAGCCTGTTTCCATCAAGGAAAACATAGCGGGTTTCTTCCAGCCCATTGTCATTTGAAAAGTAGACGTCATCAAATTGTCGGGAAACAGGTGTACCCTCAGCATTGAAGTCCAGTGTGGCAGTTTGTATGCAGTTTTGTTTCACGTAAGTTGCTCGTATAACACGGGGTGCCACGATCTTAAGGGTTAGTCTGAGCTGGCGCAAATTATCTGCACAAAATGGCTGATCGGACTTGTTCGGCGTACAACTGTACGCTATTGTGCGACACGAAATCTAAAATATGCAGTGGAAGAGGTATTGAATGAAACGTGCTGTGATTACTGGCTTAGGGATCGTTTCCAGTATTGGTAATAATCAGGAAGAGGTTCTGGCATCATTGCGTGCAGGGCGCTCCGGTATTACCTTCTCGCAGGAGCTGAAAGATTCCGGCATGCGTAGTCACGTCTGGGGTAATGTCAAGCTGGATACCACAGGCTTAATCGATCGCCAAAGTCGTTCGCTTTATGAGTGACGCCTCTGTTTATGCTTACTTATCCATGGATGAGGCAATTAAAGATGCCAAACTGGCTGACGAAGTTTACCAGAACAACCCACGCGTTGGGCTGATTGCCGGTTCTGGTGGCGGTTCGCCAAATTCCAGGTCTTTGGCGCAGATGCCATGCGCAGCCCTCGTGGTCTGAAAGCTGTTGGCCCCTACGTTGTTACCAAAGCTATGGCCTCAGGTGTTTCTGCCTGCCTGGCTACGCCATTTAAAATTCATGGCGTGAACTACTCTATCAGCTCCGCCTGTGCAACATCAGCACACTGTATTGGCAATGCGGTTGAGCAAATTCAGCTTGGTAAGCAAGATATCGTGTTCGCTGGTGGTGGTGAAGAGTTGTGCTGGGAACTGGCCTGTGAGTTTGATGCCATGGGCGCGCTGTCTACCAAATACAATGAAACCCCGGAAAAAGCTTCCCGTACTTATGACGCACATCGCGACGGCTTTGTTATCGCTGGCGGCGGCGGCATGGTCGTGGTTGAAGAACTGGAGCACGCTCTGGCTCGTGGCGCTCATATTTATGCAGAAATCGTTGGTTATGGCGCAACGTCTGATGGTGCAGATATGGTTGCGCCTTCTGGTGAAGGTGCCGCGCGTTGCATGAGAATGGCAATGGAAGGTCTGGATACACCTGTCGATTACCTGAATACTCATGGTACGTCTACACCAGTGGGTGATGTAAAAGAACTGGGTGCGATCCGTGAAGTGTTTGGCGAAAATACGCCAGCGCTGTCTGCAACTAAAGCCATGACCGGCCACTCACTGGGTGCTGCCGGGGTTCAGGAAGCAATTTACAGCCTGCTGATGCTGGAACACGGTTTTATCGCGCCAAGCATTAACATTGACGAGCGTGATCCGCTGGCTGAAGGCATGAATATCGTTACTGAACCGACTGAACGTGACCTGACAACAGTGATGTCCAACAGCTTCGGGTTCGGCGGCACCAACGCCACACTGGTAATGCGTAAATACAGCAAATAAAGGCGTTTTAATGTCTTTTGCATAAGGGGTGGGTGACTGCCCCTTTATTTTTTTGCAGTCTTGCTATTTTTATACTCTGTATTGTTTTCTCTGCAACATACTCTCGCACAACCACCTGCCTTCCACTGAACAACCAGCTCCGCGCTAAAATATTTTCTCTCCTTTTATTCTGGGCTGCGATAAATACCGCCTTTTGCTTTAACTATTATTAATAGCCAGTTAAATAGCGATAAGCATTTCTCATACATGTAAATAAGAGATTGCCTGCGGGCTTTCAAACTAAATAAACAGGTGTTGCACTCCATTTTTGCGTCACCTATTCTGATGACGAAGATATTACTAATAATTAATGAATGCCATCCGGGATGGCATGCAATTCAGATTGTGTGCCACGTTGGAGGTTTCAGGTAAAAGCCTGATCTGCTTGCAGACACAATCCAGCCACTGTGCCTTTTATGTCCGAGGAATATTTTGAGTAATAGCAACCCTCTTGATTCGCAGCAGTTGACGGTTCTTCAGGCTCTGGAACTGGCGAATGCTCACTGGAATGCCGGGCAGGCCGCACAGGCGGAGCAGCTTTGCCTGCGGGTGCTGGAAGTCGCACCATTACAACACGATGCCCTTAATCTGTTGGGGCTTATGATGCATGCCTACGGTATGCTGGATAAGGCTATTGATTATATACATAAGGCCTGCCATTCACCGGATGCTCCGGCAATAATATTTAGCAATCTGGCTGAGCTTTATCGCCAGAAAGGTTTGCTGGTAGAGGCCGAGCATGCTGCTCGTATTGCAGTAGAGCAAGAGCCTGAACTGATTGTGGCATGGAGTAATCTTGGCATCATTCTGCAGGAGGCCGGGAATTCACGGAAAGCCTGGAGTGCCTGGAATACGTTACATCTTTGCAACCGGATAATGCTGAAGCGCACAATAACCTGGCTAACACCTGCCAGCGGCTGGGCTATTTGCACCGTGCTCAGGAAAGTTACCAGCGAGCTTTATCACTGCGTCCCGAGTATGCGGAAGTGTACAGTAATCTCACTTTATTGTTGAGTGACCTTGGTTGTATTGATGAGGCTGTGGCTTCTGCGCGGCGGGCGATAGATATCAACCCGCAACTGGCGGATGCGTATTTAAACCTGGCGAATATTGAGTTATCGCGCATGCGTTACGCTGATGCCAGACACTGGGTGAATTCACTGCTGGAGTTTGCGCCACAACATGTGGGAGGGCTTACCGCACTTGCCCAAATTTTGATTGTGATGAGCGTTATGAGGAAGCCGTTGCAGTTGCGCGCAAGTCCCTGGCTATTGCAGCGGGTAATGCGAATACGCATAAGGTTCTGGGGACAGCCTTGCAGGGCCTTGGGCGGTATGAAGAAGCTGAGCAGGCCCTATAACCAGGCGGCGGAGTTACCGGGTACGGTTGCCGAAGAAGCGCTTGTTGCGCGGGCAGTTTTACTGATGGAGACTGGCGACATGGATGCCGCGTCTGCCGGGTTTCAACTGGCATTGAAGCGTTTTCCTGATTCACCGCGGGGTTCTGGCAGCGTGTTGCGATAATAAATTCTACCAGGCAGGCGACCCTGATATTGAGGTTATGGAAAATGCGTTGGCGCGTGAGCCGGTACTGCCCATTCATGAACAAATATTGCTGCATTTTTTCGCTTGGCAAAGCGTATCTGGATATCAAGGATTCCGATCGTGCATTTTTCCATCTTGACCAGGGTAATGCTTTTAAGCGTGCCACTTTTAATTATGATGCCAAACAGATTAGCGTATGGATGAAAAGTATTGCTGAGGTTTTTACCCCGGCATTAATGGCACGGTTCAGAGGCGCAGGCGTGGTTTCCGGGCGGCTGTTTTTATTATCGGCATGCCCCGCTCCGGCACCACCCTGGTTGAACAGATTCTTGCGTCACACCCCGATGTCTACGGCGCAGGAGAGTCAGGCGTGTTGGGGCGGGTAGTGGCACAGGCAGGCCGTTTCCCTGAGGATGTGGGTAACTGGAGCCGTAATCATTTTCTTAATATTGGCACCGATTATCTTCAACAGATCAGCCATCTGGCACCAGATGCACTGCGAGTGGTAGACAAACTGCCGGGAAACTTCCTCTATGCCGGCCTGATTCCACTACTGATGCCTGGCGCACGTATCATTCACTGCCGCCGTGATCCTGTGGATACGTGCCTGTCCTGTTACAGCAAGCTTTTTCCGGGGAACAGTTATTTACTTACCAACTGGATGAACTGGGGCAGTTTTATCTTGACTACCAGGCGCTGATGGCTCACTTCTGTCAGGTATTACCGCCTGAATGCTTTATCGAAGTTGATTATGAAGCGGTGGTCGATGATCTGGATGGCCAGGCGCGGCGTCTGATTGATTTCATCGATCTTCCCTGGAATGACGCTTGTCTGCATTTCCACAAAACCCGGCGTATTGTACGTACTGCAAGTATGGCTCAGGTGCGCCAGCCCATCTACACCTCTTCCATTGGGCGATGGCACAGGCATGCTGCCCACCTTGGTCCTTTGCTGGATGTGCTCGGTGTTGAAAAAAGATGAACCCGGAACAGAGAGATCTTAGCGCACTCTGGCAGCAGGTTGATGTACTCCTGAAAGCTGAATGCTGGGCCGAGGCAGAGAGGGTGTTGTGTCAGGCACTGTCTTCTGGCACCGCTCCTGTTGCCTTATGGCGTCAGTTGTACATGGCATTGCGCCAGCAGGGTAAATTTGTCGCAGCTACTCAAGTGATGGACATGATTGTACAGGTTGTGCCGGGCGATATGAGTGCACGGTTTGACCTGTCTGAGATGCTGTTACTACAGGGCGAGTTTACGCGTGGCTGGCGCGAATACCGCTTTCGCTACAAGCTTGACCATACCCGCATGTTCGAACGGCATATGCAAAAACCGCGCTGGGAAGGGCAGCCTGTCAAAGGAAAGACATTGTTGATCCACGATGAGCAAGGTTATGGCGATACCTTCCAGTTTTTGCGGCTGGTTGAGCAGGCTCAGGAACGCAGTGGTGCTCATATTGTACTGGAAGTGAACCCGGAAGCCTTTAACCTGGCGCGAAGTGTCCGTGGGTATGACCAGCTGATAGTCAGGGGAACGCTTCCTCCGCCTTTCGACTTGCACTGTGAGCTGATGAGTCTGCCTGCGGCGCTTGGTTTGCAACTGTCGCAACTGCCGGGAAGAGTACCTTATTTATTTGCTGATCCTGAGCGTGTGGAAAAATGGCGATTGCGGTTTGCAGGCCTGCCACGTCCGTTAGTGGGGTTGGTGTGGGCCGGGAGCCCCACGCATGCCAATGATAAGCGCCGCTCGATAGCACTGGCTGACCTGGCTCCATTAGCTCAGGAAGGGATTACCTTTCTGGCACTGCAGAAAGGGCCTGCGGCAGGGCAGGCCACCACACCACCACCTGGTATGTCGCTGTTGTCGTTGAGTAGCGAAATTGATGATTTTGATGATACAGCCGCCATCCTGAGCATCGTGGATACCCTGGTGTCTGTAGACTCATCGCCGGTTCATCTGGCTGGTGCGCTTGGGCGCCCGGCCTGGGTACTGCTACCTTTCCTGAATGACTGGCGCTGGCTAATACAACGTGACGATTCACCCTGGTATCCGGGAATGCGCTTGTTCCGCCAGCCTGTGCCCGGGCAATGGGAAACCGTTCTGCAAAATGTTGCCGCTGCTTTAAAAGAATTGAAGGGTAAGTCTGATATGGCAGCACCTTCCTCTATGAACATGAGCGGAAAGCACTAACCCCCTGAACTTGTAGTCTTGATTATTTTTACCTGGTTAATCCTTCTGCCACAGATTAATCAGGTAGATTGGCTATAGCAATAAACCCATAATTATAATGTGTCATTATTGTTTTTTGGCTAATTATGTTCAATGGTTGGAAAAATCTTATCGCAAATTTTAGTTAAGTGAGAGAAGTGAGAGAAGTGAGAAAAAACTTGTTCAGTGCTTTAAACTACGCATGCTGTCGTGAATATCAGCTATGATGAATTATGTAATAATAAGTGGTTATTAGTTTGCGTTAAATACAATACATCTAAACTAAGAAAGATAACATAATAATAAGGTATGGAATGGGACAATGTATTAATAAATCTGCCGATACACAGCTTGACAGACGTAAGGTTTTGGGGGTATCTCTTGGGTCAGCTATTGCGTTGATGTCCACCACCGAAGTCTATGCAGCTTGTATAAATGTTGGTAGTTCGGTAACTGTAGTCGGCTCCACCGGGTGCGTTAACTGGTCTGGTGGGAATATGACACTGACCAGTAATGGCACGCTCAGTTCATCAAGTGCTGCGGCCTTAACTGCATCCGCGTTAGCCGAAACATTAACTAACAGTGGACTACTTTACGGTACATCATTTGCCGCCCTGGAGAACACCAGCAATAGTCTCGCCGTGGTTAATAATACTGCGATGCTCAGTGACACTGTTGGGATTCTTAATAACGGTACTATTTTATCACTGACCAATAATGCCGGGGGTACGATATCCGGTAATACTGCGGGTATTCAAAACAATACTTACATCATGTCGCTCAGTAATGGTGGCATAATGACCGGCGGAGTTGGTGTCAGCAATACCGGCGATATTGGCACCTTGTCCAATACAGGAAGCATAACCGGAACGACAGTTGGTCTGCAAAATAACGGCACGATTACATCACTGAATAATACCACTGGAACAATTTCCGGGACCACGGCAGGGATTCAGAACAACACTGCTATTACATCGCTGATTAATAACAGTGTCATCACCGGGGGGGTTGGTATCGGCAATGCTGGCAATATTGGCACGTTGTCCAATACGGGAAGCATAACTGGTACGACGGCAGGTATTCAAAATAGTGGCACCACCAGTAGCCTGATAAACAACAGCGCCATCACAGCCGCGGATGCTATCAGTAATACCGGCACCCTGGGGACGTTGGTTAACAATGGAAGCATCTCAGGCAGTGGATATGCTATTTATAACACCTCAACTGGCATCATAGGGCCGGTCACTAACAATGGCCTTATTGCTGGCGACATTTCGAACCTGAGCAGCACCGGATTGACCATCAACGGCGCAAGTGGTGCGAACCAGGGAACCCTGACTGGTGCCAGTGGTAACATTGACAGTGCCAGTATGGGCACTATCGTAAACAATGCCGCTGATCTCTATTTCAATTCTGGCAATTTACTGCTCAATGATAACGTCAATGTCGGTACCTTTACCCTGCAAAATACAGGGCAGACATTGCAGGTTAACAACCCTGTTAGTATCACCGGAAATTACGCGCAGAGTTCAGCTACAACATTATTGCTTGGCGTTGGCGATTCAGCGGTGAGTAACGGTGTCACGACCGATACAGGGTATGGGCGTTTGATTGTCAGCGGCACCGCTACTATTGGCAGTGGTTCGACGGTGTCACTCAAGTCGCTTAATGCCTGGCGCTTTGCCTCTGGCCAGCGGTACGTGGTGGTATCGGCAGCGAAAAGCGGCACTAATTTTAATGCCAGTTCACTAAATTATGTAATAACGGCTTATGATGGTGAAACGACTGGTTCGGTGGTTGATACCGGTAATACCAGTAACCTGGTGGTTTCTCTTGGTAACCAAACGCCCACGACACCGCAAACGCCAGGAGGAGGAGACAATCCTTCCACTCCGGGAAATACCAGTAATGGGTTTGCTACTACCGCCAATGCGTTATCCTCATTGCGGGGGCTGCAGAATTATACGGGGATTGCGCCAGGTCTGCTGGATTTATATAACGCCTCACTGGCTATAGATTCAACCCAGGAAGCAAACAGAGTGGGTGAACAGCTCTCACCCGTACAGAACAGCGGGGCCAGTCATGCAGCTTCAATGGCTACTTTTGGCGCTGTCAACGTGGTTAGCCAGCGGGTTGATTCAATACGCCTGGCGCAATCACATGGAATGAGCGGTGTGGCAGCGGGTGATTCCCCTGACGACTGGTCTGCATGGGGGCAGGTATTTGGCGGCCATGTTAATCAGGGAATGGTGGATAATGTCAGCGGTTATAAAGCAAATTATGGCGGACTGGTACTGGGGGGCGACCGGCTTGTTGGCGAGGCCTGGCGAATGGGTGGTGCACTGACTTACAGCTACACCTCGGTACGTAACCAGGACAATCTCTACGGTAACAAGACAGGTGTCGATTCATGGGGAGTAATTGGTTATGCCAGTTACACAGGTGACCCGTGGTATGTGAACCTGTCTGCCAGTGTCACTCAACAACGTTACGACACAACGCGTAATGTGAGTATGACGGGTTACTCTGACAGGGCGTCGGGCAAGTTTAATGGTCAGCAATATGTTACTAATGCCGAGTTTGGTTACCCGCTGCTCGTGGCGGATAATACCACACTGACACCACTCGCCAGCCTGAATTACAGTTATCAAACTACCGGGAGTTATAAAGAAAGTAGCGATAACGGCTCAGCTCTGTCAGTAGGCGGCAGCCACAATAACGCGGTTCGAAGTGGTCTGGGGGCCCGCCTGGATAAATCATTCCAGACCGGTTTTGGGGATGTTGTACCCTTCATTCAGGCTGTCTGGACACATCAGTATAACCCGCAACGCAGTAGCACGACGGCAAGCTACATAGCGGCAACAGCGGGGGAAACCAACTTCACGACCTTTGGTGCTTCACCGGTTGAAGATACCGCGGATTTATCTGTTGGCGCCACTCTGGTTAAATCCGACACGCTAACGCTGAATGCCCGCTATAACGTGCAACTTGGCCAACAGTATCAGGGGCAGACCGTTATTTTGCAGGTACGCAAACAGTTCTGATAAGCCACTCAATACCGCTTCTGGACGTCCCGGCAGCGGTATTCCTTCCTCACATATGTGCCGGAGTCATTTTCACCCGCAGTAACAGCGCTAAACGTGCAAAACATTACCTGCCGCGCAGGCGTTCTTCCCAGGAAAAATATCACAGCAACAGTAACACCAGACAGAAAACCAGTACCAGCGCGAACAATGTCAGCCCCGGGCGGGCTGACATCACTTTCAGCGGCTCGGATATGAAGGCAATAAACGGGTTATAAATTGGCTGAACACTACGGACATCCAGTTGCACAGCTCCACGCTCGGCACGCATAAAGAAAATTTGGCTAAGCACTTCCTGAACCTGTGCAGCGGTTAAAACTGTCTGCGGGGTGGCCTGCCACTGTTGTTGCAGTGTGTCACTTACCCGCTGTAATTCGTGGGGCTCCATCGGCTGCTTCAACGCCGCCTGAATAACCTGTAATGTGGGCGCCGGGTTATGAGCCAGTGTTTCTCTGGCCTGCAACCAGGTCACCATCAGCGGGAACTGGCGTGCCGGAATTTGCTCGCTGGATTTGGCGCCACTGAGTTCGACCAGATTCTGCCAAATGGTTTTCACAGATTCGCCCGAACTGGCGGCAAGCTTGCTGACCAGTTGATTGAGTGTGCTGTGTTCTGCGGGTAATAACGGCCGCTCTGTCGCCGGGCGCGTGGTTGGCTGCGGAACAACTATTTCGCCTTTTTGTAATACCGTTAACACCGTTTTTAACTGATCTGGCGTGAGCTGGCTGAGTGCCGTATGGCCGAACTCCTGGCGAATATAATTACTCACCGCCTGGCGGTTATTGCCTTGCGAAAGTAAATTATTCAGTTGTTGCAGAACCTGGCGTGTTTCATGGGTTTGTTGGGCACCTGACAGGCGTTGGTTCAGGTTTTGCTCTGCTGCCGGAAAGTGGCGCGACTGCATTGGTGTTGAATTTTTCAACCCAAGATCATGTTTCATTGCGGCCCACACTTCCGCCGGTTGCTGCTGAGTCAGCGCAATGATGCGGGTTATCAGGCGTTCCAGTACCGTACGCTGTATGGTGGACAGCGGTGCTTCACCTGCTGGTGGTGTGGTTTTGGGCGTGCCTGGCGGTTCGCCGGGAGGTTGCGGTGAATGGCCCACAATGGGTTGCATAATAACAAATCCTTAATCTTTCCGGGTCGGTTCAGCCAGACGGCATGTACAGCAATAGGCCTGAGGCCAGGATTATGGCACACTTACGGGTTAATTCCCGCACATAACAGGTATTGTAACGTGAAAATCCTCGTTGATGAAAATATGCCCTATGCTCAGGCGTTGTTCAGCCGGCTGGGGGAAGTTCAGTCTGTACCCGGTCGCCCAATTCCTCAGGGTGAATTGACGGGTGCCGATGCGTTAATGGTGCGTTCGGTCACCAAAGTCAACGCCGGGTTACTGGCTGGTACGCCAGTAAAATTTGTGGGTACTGCAACCGCAGGTACCGACCATGTTGATAGCGCATGGTTATCCAGCGCGGGTATCGGTTTCTCTGCCGCGCCGGGGTGTAATGCGATTGCGGTGGTTGAATATGTCTTTTCCGCATTACTGATGCTCGCTGAGCGTGAAGGTTTCGCTTTGCAGGACCGGACTGTCGGTATTGTTGGGGTAGGTAATGTCGGTGGGCGGTTACAAAAACGTTTAGAGGCGCTGGGTATTAAAACATTATTGTGTGACCCACCGCGTGCTGACCAGGGTGATGATGAGACCTTCCTGCCGCTGGAAACACTGGTGCAGGAAGCGGATATCCTGACGTTTCACACCCCACTGTTTAAAGACGGGCCTTACAAAACCCTGCACCTGGCAGATGAAGCATTATTGCGCCAGTTGAAGCCAGGAACCATTTTAATTAATGCCTGCCGGGGCCCGGTAGTGGACAATGCTGCATTACTGGCCTGCCTGAACGACGGCCAGGCGCTTTTTACTGTGCTGGATGTATGGGAAGGCGAACCGGAGCTGAACCTGGCACTGCTTGAGCGTGTGGATATTGGCACACCGCATATTGCGGGTTACACCCTGGAAGGGAAAGCCCGCGGTACTACACAGGTATTCGAAGCCTTCAGTGCGTATATCGGGCAACCTGAAACGGTGTCGCTGAATACACTGCTTCCACCTCCGGAATTTAGTCGGGTTTCCCTGCATGGGAAACTCGATCAAACTGCGCTGAAAAGACTGGCGCATCTGGTGTATGATGTGCGCCGTGATGATGCCCCCTTGCGCAAAGTAGCAGGGCAGGCCGGGGAGTTTGATAAGCTGCGTAAGTTTTACAAAGAACGCAGAGAGTGGTCTTCCTTACTTGTTGAATGTGATGACCAGGCGTCAGCGGCCTTGCTGAATCAGTTAGGTTTTAACGCGCAATTTTCCCCTCACCAATAATCGTCATTACCGCTCCCTGCTGTAAACGGCGGGGAGTGTTTTTATTTTGTCTGGAGTAAACCACTATGTCAGAAGGTTGGAATATCGCCATCCTCGGGGCGACCGGCGCGGTCGGTGAAGCCCTGATTGAGTTACTTGGAGAGCGTCAGTTCCCTGTTGGTGAACTTCACTTGCTGGCGACAGCAGAAAGCGCGGGTACCACCGTGCGTTTCGCAGGCAAAACGCTGAAGGTACAGGATGCCGCTGAGTTTGACTGGGTGCAGGCTCAACTGGCATTTTTTGTCGCCGGTGCACAGGCAACGGCTGCATACGTTGAAGAAGCCACTAATGCGGGTTGCGTAGTGATTGATTCCAGCAGCCTGTTTGCACTGGAGCCAGATGTGCCTTTAGTGGTGCCAGATGTAAACCCGTTTGTTCTGGCGGATTACCGTAATCGTAACGTGGTTGCGGTGGCAGACAGCCTGACTTGCCAGTTACTCTCAGCAGTCAAACCCTTGATTGAAGAAGGTGGTCTGTCCCGCCTCCAGGTGACCAGTCTGTTAGCGGCCTCTGCTCATGGCAAAGTTGCAGTGGATGCTCTGGCCGGACAGAGCGCCCGCCTGCTTAATGGCTTACCTTTGGAAGGCGATGACCATTTTGGGCGCCAACTGGCATTTAATATGTTGCCCCTGGTGCCTGATGCGCAGGGCAGTGTGCGGGAGGAGCGCCAGGTGGTCGATCAGGTGCGTAAAGTCTTGCAGGATGAAGGGCTGATGATTTCGGTCAGTTGTATCCAGAGCCCGGTATTTTATGGGCACGCGCAAATGGTAGGGATGGAGGCGTTACGCCCGCTCTCTGCAGAAGAAGCGCGTGATGCATTTACTCGCCAGGAAGATATTGCTTTGTCAGAAGAGCAGGACTTCCCAACTCAGGTGGCGGATGCCTCTGGCAGTGTGCACTTGTCGATTGGTTGTGTGCGCAATGATTACGGTTTGCCTGAACAGGTCCAGTTCTGGTCTGTTGCTGATAACGTTCGCTTTGGTGGTGCGTTAATGGCACTGAAAACAGCAGAAAAACTCCTGCAGGAGTACTTCTGGTAATGTCTGATGTGATGGCAGCAAGCCGCAGCAAAATAGCGCTGGGTATTGAGTATGATGGCAGCCAGTATTATGGCTGGCAACGTCAGCAGGAAGTACGTAGTGTTCAGGAAAATCTGGAAAATGCATTAAGCCAGGTTGCTAACGAACCTGTCCATGTATTCTGTGCAGGCAGAACGGATGCGGGGGTGCATGCCACCGGGCAGGTGGTGCATTTTGAAACGCAGGCACAACGCAAAGATGCTGCATGGACTTTGGGCGTCAATGCCAATTTACCTGGCGACATTGCAGTAAAATGGGTGAAACAGGTGCCTGAGGCTTTTCATGCACGTTTCAGTGCCACGGCACGCCGTTATCGCTATGTGATTTATAATAATCGCCTGCGTCCGGCAATTTTGCAGCGTGGCGTATCGCATTACTATCAACCGCTTGATGCAGAAAAAATGCAGCGTGCGGCCCAGAGTTTGTTGGGTGAAAATGACTTCACCTCGTTTCGTGCAGTACAGTGCCAGTCGCGCACTCCCTGGCGTAATGTGTCCCATATTCGGGTAAACCGGTATGGCGAGTATGTGGTGGTGGATATTAAAGCCAACGCTTTTGTGCACCATATGGTACGAAATATAGTGGGTAGTCTGCTGGAAGTCGGGTGTGGTAATCAGCCGGAAGAATGGATAGCCTGGTTGTTGGCGGCGAAAGACAGAACCCTGGCGGCGGCAACAGCCAAAGCGGAAGGGTTATATTTAGTCGCGGTAGATTATCCTGCTGAGTTTTCGTTACCAAAACCGGTGATGGGGCCCTTGTTCCTGCCATCTCTGAGCCTGAATTGTTAAGGATGTATTATGGAATTTGTCCACTTTATCATTGATTTTATTTTACATATTGATGTGCACCTGGCTGAACTGGTCGCTAACTATGGTGTCTGGGTTTATGGGATACTGTTTCTTATCCTGTTTTGTGAAACCGGGTTAGTTGTGACCCCATTCTTGCCTGGCGATTCGTTACTGTTTGTTGCCGGGGCGCTGTCTGCTTTACCGGGTAACGACCTGAATGTGCATATTATGGTGGTGCTGTTGGTCGCTGCTGCCATTATTGGCGATGCCGTCAACTATACTATTGGACGGGTGTTTGGTGAGCGGTTGTTCAGTAACCCGAATTCAAAGATTTTTCGGCGCAGCTATCTGGATAAAACCCATGCGTTCTATCACAGGCACGGCGGTAAAACGATTATTCTGGCGCGCTTTGTGCCGATCGTACGGACATTTGCTCCCTTTGTTGCTGGCATGGGGCATATGTCATACCGGCACTTCGCATTGTTTAACGTCACTGGCGCAATCTTGTGGGTGTTGCTGTTCAGCTATGCCGGTTATTGGTTTGGAGACCTGCCGGTAGTACAGGACAACCTGAAATTGTTGATTGTGGCAATTATCGTGCTGTCGGTTTTACCGGGTGTTGTGGAAATTATTCGCCACAAACGCGCAGCAGCACGCCAGGCTCGCCAGATAAAAGAGTAAGCGAAGGGGTTCGACCACTTTTTTATCCAAAGTCGGGCCCGGTTATGGTTTAATGAGCAACATTTATGGTCTGTGGGCGGAGAAAATGGCATTATGCGCCCCCACAGAAAAACTGGCATCGACCAGGTTCAGGCAGAAAGGTCATCAATGAGCTGGATTGAACGAATTCTTAATAAGAGCAACATTACCCCAACCCGCCGCGCTAACATCCCGGAAGGGGTGTGGACGAAATGTGACAGTTGCGGCCAGGTTCTGTACCGCGCTGAGCTGGAGCGCAACCTTGAGGTGTGTCCGAAGTGTGATCATCATATGCGCATGTCTGCGCGTGCACGCCTGCATACCCTGTTGGATGAAGATTCGCTGGTAGAGTTGGGAAGTGAACTTGAACCTAAAGATGTGCTCAAGTTCCGTGATTCCAAAAAATACAAAGATCGTCTGGCAACCGCCCAGAAAGAAACGGGTGAGAAAGATGCACTGGTAGTAATGAAAGGCACGCTGTTTGGCATGCCGGTTGTTGCGGTTGCATTTGAGTTTTCCTTTATGGGTGGCTCAATGGGCTCGGTGGTCGGAGCACGCTTTGTGCGCGCCGTAGAGCAGGCGCTGGAAGATAACTGCCCGATGATCTGTTTTTCAGCATCAGGCGGAGCGCGTATGCAGGAAGCGCTGATGTCGCTGATGCAGATGGCGAAAACCAGTGCCGCACTGGCCAAAATGCAGGAACGCGGCTTACCGTATATTTCTGTATTAACCGACCCAACGATGGGCGGAGTATCAGCCAGCTTCGCAATGCTTGGTGATTTGAACATTGCTGAACCAAAAGCACTGATTGGCTTTGCTGGTCCGCGTGTTATTGAGCAAACTGTGCGCGAGAAGCTGCCACCGGGCTTCCAGCGCAGTGAATTTTTGATCGAGAAAGGGGCGATTGATATGATTATTCGCCGCCCGGAAATGCGCCTGAAACTGGCACAAATTCTGGCGAAACTGACTAATCAGCCAGCGCCAAATCCGGGTGAAGCCGCCGTCATTACGCCGGCAGTTCCCGAAGAAGGCGATGAAGCCTGATAAAACTTTACGGGCAGTACGTAATGCGCTGCCCGTACTACTCATGAATACAGTTATGCAGAACGGCGTTTATGAAACACGAATTGCATCTTGAAGCCACGTCGCCTTTGGCAACGTGGCTTTCTTATCTGGAAAATCTCCACACCAAAACCATTGATCTGGGGCTTGAGCGTGTTGCGAAAGTCGCGGATACGATGGGTGTTCGCAAACCAGCGCCTTTTGTTTTCACCGTTGCCGGAACGAATGGCAAAGGCACAACTTGCCGCATGCTGGAAACCACGCTGATTGCCGCCGGGTATCGGGTTGGCGTCTACAGTTCCCCACATTTGATTCGCTATACCGAACGGGTGCGTATTCAGGGGCAGGAACTGGATGCCGCGCAACATACTGCTTCATTTGCCGCGATAGACTCAGCGCGTGGGGAAACATCTCTCACTTATTTTGAATTTGGTACGCTATCGGCGTTGTACCTGTTTAAACAGGCTGCCGTCGATGTCGCTATTCTGGAAGTTGGTCTGGGTGGGCGCCTTGATGCGACCAATATTGTTGATTGCGATGTTGGCGTCATTACCAGTATTGCGCTGGATCATACCGACTGGCTTGGCCCTGATCGTGAGAGTATTGGCCGGGAAAAGGCCGGTATTTTGCGTGGCGGTAAACCCGCTATTGTCGGCGAGCCTGATATGCCGACGACCATCGCGCAAGTGGCGCAGGATAAAGGCGCGCTATTGAGCCGGGTAGGGCAGGAGTGGCGCTATTCTGTTAACGGGCAGTACTGGTGTTTCAGTGATAAGTTTGGTGAACTGGTTAACCTTCCGCTTCCCCAGGTACCGCAGCCTAATGCTGCCACTGCGTTGGCCGCACTGCGCGCCAGTGGGCTCAGTGTCACTGAACAGCATATTCGCGACGGGTTGTCTAATGCTACATTACCAGGACGTTTCCAGGTTGTGGCTCACTCGCCGCAGGTGATTCTGGATGTGGCACATAATCCACACGCGGCAGGGTATCTCGCCAGCCGGTTAGCGTCGCTGCCGAAAAGCGGGCGAGTTCTTGCTGTGGTGGGGATGTTGCACGATAAAGATATCGCGGGGACGCTGGCATGTTTGTCACCACAGGTTGATAGCTGGTATTGTGCTCCTCTGGAAGGCCCGCGTGGTGCTTCGGCAGAAACGCTGGTGGCGCATCTCCCCGGAGCCAGTACCTGGCCTGATGTCGCGCACGCCTGGCGTGCGGCAATGGCGGATGCGGCCCCAGAAGATACCGTGCTGGTATGTGGCTCATTCCATACTGTGGCACATGTAATGGAAGAAATGGACGCGGGGATGACGGGTGGCAAGTAAGTTTCAAAACCGTTTAGTCGGAACAGTTGTGCTGGTTGCGCTGGCAGTTATTGTCCTGCCAGGGTTACTCGACGGTCAAAAAAAACACTATCAGGATGAGTTTGCAGCAATTCCGCTGGTACCTAAAGCAGGCGACAAAGACGAAAACGACTTACTGCCGCCAGCCAGCCAGCCTATTCCGGCTCAACCACCTGAGGGTGCGGCTGAAGAGGTAAGAGCGAGCAATGCGTCTAACTCGTCAATAGATACAGCAAATTTACCAGCCAATACTGGTGCCGGGCTGGATGCCATTCCTGTTGAAAGGGATTCCTCTGCATCCGGGCGCAATACACGGGTGGTCACTCACCAACCCGGTGCGGATAAAACCACGGCGCAGCAACCTGTTTCCCAACCGGCCACACAACCAAAAACACCGGTGAAAGAGAATTCGCCACCCCTACCTCAGGGTAAGGCGTATGTGGTGCAGTTAGGTGCGTTGAAAAATGCTGACAAAGTGAATGAAATAGTCAGTAAATTACGTGCTTCAGGTTACCGGGTGAACATCGTCGTGTCGTGCCGGTTCAGGGGAAAATCACCCGGATTCTGGTCGGCCCGGAAGTTTCAAAAGACAAACTTAAAGCCTCACTGGGCGATTTGCACAGTTTATCCGGGCTTAACGGTGTGGTGATGAATTACAGCGTTCATTAACACGTTGACCGGTAAAGAATATCAGGGGCAAGCGTTATGCTTGCAGCCTGGATAAGTGCCCGTCACACGGGCTCAGGGTTTGTGGCGTTGAGTGTTTTTTCAACGCCATTTTTATTTGTGCATGGGAAGGAAATCCCTACGCAAACGTTTTCTTTTTCTGTTAGAATGCGCCCCGAATTGGATGTCAGGGCGGTTAATCGTGGGACTTGAAATGGTCTGGATAGATTACGCCATTATTGCGGTGATAGGTTTTTCCTGTCTGGTCAGCCTGATCCGTGGCTTTGTACGTGAAGCGTTATCGTTGGTGACATGGGGCTGCGCTTTCTTTGTTGCCAGCCATTACTATACGTATCTGGCAGTCTGGTTCACTGGCTTTGAAGAAGAGCTGGTGCGAAATGGAATTGCGATTGGCATTTTGTTTGTCGCGACACTGATAGTCGGTGCTATTGTCAACTATGTCATTGCTACGCTGGTTCAGAAAACGGGCCTGTCCGGTACAGACCGGGTGTTGGGTATCTGTTTTGGTGCTTTGCGTGGTGTACTCATTGTTGCCGCTATCCTGTTTTTCCTCGATACCTTTACCGGTATGGCGAAAAGCGAAGACTGGCAAAAATCGCAATTGATTCCCCAGTTCAGTTATATCATCAGGTGGTTCTTTGATTACCTGAAAAGCACGTCGAGTTTTTTGCCCCGGTAATTGTATCGGGGGGTGTGGCAAAGAACACACCCGGTGTCCTTGCCTGTCATGTTCAGGTGGGCTGGCGGCAGTGTGTTCATGATGAGGAAAAGACAACATGTGCGGTATTGTCGGGATCGCCGGTTTTATGCCGGTCAACCAGTCGATTTATGACGCGTTAACGGTGCTTCAGCACCGTGGGCAGGATGCCGCAGGCATCGTAACCATTGATGAAAACAACTGTTTTCGCCTGCGCAAAGCAAACGGGCTGGTCAGCGATGTATTTGAAGCCCGCCACATGCAGCGTATGCAGGGCAATATGGGGCTCGGTCATGTTCGTTACCCGACTGCAGGCAGTTCAAGCGCATCTGAAGCACAGCCGTTCTATGTGAACTCTCCTTATGGTATTACCCTGGCGCATAACGGTAACCTCACGAATGCTCATGAGTTACGTAAAAAGTTGTTCGAAGAAAAACGTCGCCACATCAACACCACCTCAGATTCTGAAATTCTGCTTAACATTTTTGCCAGCGAACTGGATAACTACCGCCATTACCCTCTTGAAGCCGATAATATCTTCTCTGCGATTGCCGCGACTAACCGCCAGATCCGTGGTGCGTATGCTTGTGTGGCAATGATAATTGGGCATGGTATGGTGGCTTTCCGCGACCCCCACGGTATCCGTCCGTTGGTGCTGGGTAAGCGCGAAGTCAGTGACGGGCGTATCGAATACATGGTTGCTTCGGAAAGCGTCGCGCTGGATACACTGGGTTTTGATTTCATCCGTGACGTCGCGCCGGGTGAAGCGGTGTACGTGACGGAAAAAGGCCAGCTATTCACCCGCCAGTGTGCTGATAACCCTACCAGCAACCCTTGCCTGTTTGAGTATGTTTATTTCGCCCGTCCGGACTCTTTCATCGATAAGATTTCCGTTTACAGCGCTCGCGTGGGTATGGGGACGAAATTGGGTGAGAAAATTGCCCGTGAATGGGAAGATCTTGACATCGATGTGGTGATCCCCATCCCTGAAACCTCCTGTGATATTGCGCTGGAAATGGCGCGTATTCTGGATAAGCCTTACCGTCAGGGTTTCGTAAAAAACCGCTATGTGGGCCGCACTTTTATTATGCCCGGCCAGCATCTGCGCCGCAGCGCGGTTCGCCGCAAGCTGAACGCCAACCGTGCCGAATTCCGTGGAAAAAATGTGCTGTTGGTGGATGACTCCATCGTGCGCGGCACTACCTCGGAACAGATCATCGAAATGGCACGCGAAGCCGGGGCAAAAAAAGTATATCTGGCATCCGCAGCACCTGAGATTCGTTTTCCAAATGTGTACGGCATTGATATGCCGAGCGCAAACGAGCTGATTGCCCATGGGCGTGAAGTGGATGAGATCCGCCAGCTGATCGGTGCCGATGCGCTGATTTTCCAGGACCTTAGCGATCTGATCGAAGCGGTACGTGAAGAGAACCCGGATATTTCGCAGTTTGAATGTTCGGTGTTCAATGGGGTTTATGTCACTAAAGATGTTGACCACAACTACCTGGAATACCTGGAATCATTGCGTAACGACGACGCCAAAGCTGTGCAGCGCCAGAATGAAGTAGAAAGCCTGGAGATGCATAACGAAGGCTGATTATAACTCGCCCCTTGTTTCTGGGCCCCGGTGCAGCAATCTGCACTGGGGCCTTTTTTTATGGCAAAGAGAGAACGAATAAGTACGAAATGAGTGCAAGACGGTTTTCTGTACTTATCATAAAAGGCCTGCATGCCCTTATTGGGTGCAAAAGTTCAGTTCACGCACACTTATGGCGCGTTTTTGCAGGCGCGATCAAAACCTCGATATTTACTCTTTGATAACACGCAAAATTAGCTTTTCCTCACAAGCACAAGTGCTATCTTTCATTTGCAGGCTTTGATGCAACGTTTTTTTAACAAGCTGGCAAATCTGCCGGGAGTTAAAAAAGTGGCACGGTAAGTGCAAGCTTGAGTATGCAAAACACAACATTACAAAACACAACACATCACGTAAAACGTCTGAACTCTTGAGGGTAAAGTATGAAGAAGAAGGTTCTTGCACTGTCTTTGCTGTTAGGACTGACCGCAGCCAGCAGTGTTTTCGCAGCAATTCCTAAAGATATCCGCATTGGTACCGACCCAACTTATGCTCCTTTCTCTTCTAAGGATGCCAGCGGTAAACTTGTGGGCTTTGATATCGATCTTGGCGATGCAATGTGTGCCAAAATGCATGCTAAATGCACCTGGGTTAGCAGTGATTTCGATGCGCTTATTCCGTCTCTGAAAGCCAAAAAAATCGACGCTATTATTTCTTCTCTCTCCATCACTGAAAAACGCCAGCAGGAAATAGCTTTCTCTGAGAAGCTTTACGCTGCGGATTCCCGCCTGATTGCTGCCAAAGGCTCACCGATTAAACCAACACTCGCGTCACTGAAAGGCAAGCATGTGGGTGTGCTGCAAGGGTCCACTCAGGAAGCGTATGCCAACGAGAAATGGCGCCCGGAAGGGGTGGACGTTATCTCTTACCAGACCCAGGATCTTATCTATTCAGACCTGGTTGCCGGTCGTCTGGATGCCGCATTCCAGGATGAAGTGGCTGCCAGCGAAGGCTTCCTGAAACAACCCGCAGGTAAAGCCTTTGCCTTTGCCGGCCCGTCGGTAAAAGATAAGAAATACTTCGGTGATGGCACCGGTGTTGGTCTGCGTAAAGAAGATACTGACCTGAAAGCGGCTTTTGATAAAGCATTTGATGAAGTTCGTAAGGACGGTACTTACGACAAGCTGGCTAAGAAATATTTTGATTTCAATGTTTACGGCGAGTAAGCCAACCCTATAGTCTGTCGTCAGGCCAGTCACAACGGTGGCTGGCCGGGGATGTGGGTAAGGTGTGTGCCTTTATGGTGCAGAAACAAACCCTGCTGTGTGGTTTTGGTGCGCGGTCTGCACCATGCTGTGGCATGTGGATTACGGTGTCAGGTCACCATAATAATAACTTATTATGATATCTAAGATTATTCTTCACTGTTTTCTTCCATGCTGGCACAGAATCTGCTATTACCCCCTGACAAAAATTGTCATTCAGGACAAGTACAGTCTATTGAGGATGAGTATGAATAAGAAGGTTTTCGCCCTTTCACTGGCATTATTGTGCTCCAGTGTTTCCACAGCATTCGCGGCATATCCTGAGAGCATACGTATTGGGACCGACCCAACCTATGCTCCTTTTGAGTCGAAAAATGCCAGTGGAGAACTGGTCGGTTTTGATATCGACCTGGCGAAAGAGCTATGTAAGCGAATCCATACCAAGTGTACCTTTGTAGAAAGCCCGCTGGATGCACTGATTCCTTCCCTCAAGGCGAAGAAGATAGACGCCATAATGTCTTCACTCTCCATTACAGAAAAACGCCAACAGCAGATTGCCTTTACTGACAAGTTGTATGCGGCTGATTCTCGTTTGGTGGTGGCAAAAGGTTCCCCCATCCAGCCAACGGTTGAATCCCTTAAAGGGAAGCGTGTTGGTGTGTTGCAGGGTACTGTTCAGGAAACTTACGGAAATACTTACTGGGCGCCAAAAGGCATTGAGATTGTTTCGTATCAGGGGCAGGACTCCATTTACGCAGACCTGATGGCCGGGCGTATTGATGCGGCTTTCCAGGATGAAGTGGCTGCCAGTGAAGGTTTCCTGAAACAACCTGAAGGGAAAAACTACCAGTTCGGTGGCCCGTCCGTAAAAGATGACAAATTGTTTGGCGTCGGTACGGGCATGGGGATCCGCAAGGAGGATAACGAGTTGCGGGAAGCGCTCAATAAAGCCTTCGCCGACATGCGTAAAGATGGTACTTACGACAAGCTGGCGAAGAAATATTTTGATTTTGATGTCTACGGTGGTTAACGGTCACCAGTGATACAACCAGCTCCATTGGGGGCTGGTTGTATCGGAAAGACACTGACGGCAGGATACACACCATGTTGTATGGTTTTTCGCACGTTATTTTCCAGGGGGCGATTGTCACCCTTGAACTGGCAATCACTTCAGTACTCCTGTCAGTGATTATTGGGTTGGTTGGCGCTGGAGGAAAAACTTTCAGGCAGCAAGCCTCTGGCATTTTTCTTTGAGTGCTATACCACATTGATTCGTGGTGTTCCTGATCTGGTCCTGATGTTGTTGATCTTCTATGGTCTGCAAATTGCGCTTAATGCTGTGACTGATGCTTTTGGTATGGCGCAGATAGATATCGATCCAATGGTCGCCGGGATTATCACATTGGGCTTCATTTATGGCGCGTATTTTACCGAAACTTTTCGTGGCGCTTTTTTGGCGGTTCCCAAAGGTCAGATTGAAGCGGCGACTGCATTCGGTTTTACCAGCTGGCAGGTATTCAACCGTATTCTGTTCCCCTCGATGATGCGCTTTGCACTGCCGGGCATTGGTAACAATTGGCAGGTTATTTTGAAGGCAACCGCGCTGGTATCACTGCTTGGCCTTGAAGACGTGGTTAAAGCCACGCAGCTTGCCGGTAAAAGCACCTGGCAACCGTTCTATTTTGCCATTGTTTGCGGGTTGATCTATTTAGTATTCACCACGGTATCAAATGGGGTCCTGCTTTTGCTGGAGCGCCGTTATTCAGTGGGCGTGAAGAGGGCAGACTTGTGATTGATATTATCCACGAATACTGGCAGCAACTGCTCTGGACTGACGGCTATCGTTTTACCGGGGTTGCCATTACCTTATGGCTGCTCATCGCTTCGGTAGTCATGGGGGGCATCATGGCGCTGTTTTTGTCGATAGCCCGTGTTTCCAGCAATAAATTTGTAGCGTTTCCGGTGTGGCTGTTTACCTATATTTTTCGTGGTACACCGCTGTATGTACAGTTACTGGTGTTCTATTCTGGCATGTATACGCTGGAAGTTGTGAAAGGCAATATGCTGCTCAATGAGTTTTTCCGCAGTGGCCTGAACTGTACGATCCTGGCGCTGACACTGAATACCTGTGCTTATACTACGGAAATATTCGCTGGTGCGATTCGCGCTGTGCCACACGGTGAAATCGAAGCCGCCCGGGCATATGGTTTTTCTTCTGTTAAGATGTATCGTTGCATTATTTTGCCTTCTGCGCTGCGCATTGCGCTTCCGGCATACAGCAATGAAGTCATTCTGATGCTGCACTCTACCGCACTGGCGTTTACTGCGACGGTGCCGGATCTACTCAAAGTAGCCCGTGATATTAACTCAGCAACCTACGAACCTTTTACTGCGTTTGGTATTGCCGCTGTGCTTTATCTGGCAATTTCGTTCTGCCTGATAAGCCTGTTCCGCAAAGCTGAAAAACGCTGGCTCCAGCATGTTAAACCCGCCTCAACGCACTAAGTGATAGCCATGGCCGAAAATAAATTAAACGTATCTGATCTGCATAAACATTACGGTGAGCATGAAGTGCTGAAAGGGGTCTCATTAAAGGCAAATGCCGGAGATGTCATCAGTATTATTGGCTCGTCAGGTTCAGGGAAAAGCACTTTCCTGCGCTGCATTAACTTCCTGGAAAAACCCAGTGAAGGCACGATTGTCGTTAATAATGAGAATATTACCTTAGTACGCGACAAAGACGGGCAACTGAAAGTTGCCGATAAAAATCAGTTGCGCCTGCTGCGCACCCGTTTGACCATGGTGTTTCAGCACTTCAACCTGTGGGGGCACATGACAGTGTTGGAAAACGTCATGGAAGCACCTGTACAGGTACTGGGCTTAAGTAAAGCAGAGGCAAAAGAGCGTGCTATCAAATACCTGGAAAAAGTGGGTATTGATGAGCGTGCGCAGGCGAAATATCCGGTTCATTTATCTGGTGGGCAGCAGCAGCGCGTCTCAATTGCCCGTGCGCTGGCGATGGAACCTGAAGTGTTGCTGTTTGATGAGCCGACCTCGGCGCTTGACCCGGAGCTGGTTGGCGAGGTGCTACGTATTATGCAGAAGCTGGCGGAAGAGGGGAAAACCATGGTGGTAGTGACGCACGAAATGGAATTCGCCCGCCATGTTTCCAGCCATGTTATCTTCCTGCATAAAGGGAAAATTGAGGAAGAAGGGAAGCCTGAAGATGTGTTTACTAACCCGCAAAGCCCCCGTTTGCAGCAATTTCTTAGTGGTGCGCTGAAATAATCCCGAACTGGCGTGGCGCGCTTAGTGCTCTACAGCCTTAAGCGCGCCACTCAGGTCACATTATGTAAAGCATCTTCAAGTTGAAACCAGCGAAAGCCAAAACCTGACTGCTCAAGGCGACGGGAAGCACATTCTGACCACCGAGTACCAGTGTGGCGGATTCCCCCATCATCAGGCTTATTACCCGGGCAGGTACGCGTAAAATTGCCGGGCGTTTTACCGCTTCTCCCAGTAATTGGGTAAACCGGGCATTTCTGACCGGATAGGGTGCCACCATGTTAAAAGGCCCCTGTAGTGGGTTATCCAGCAGCCAGAGGATAGCGTTGACCATATCTTCAATATGGATCCATGACAGATACTGGCGCCCATCACCCAACGGGCCCCCCAGCCCCAGGCGAAACAGGGGTAACAATTTACTTAGCATGCCGCCATCAGGGGCCAGAACCACCCCGGTGCGCAGCAGGCAGACGCGGGTATGCGGGCTTTGTGCCTGTAGCGCAATGGCTTCCCATTTTGCACAAAGCTCATGAGTAAACTCGTTATGGGGAGTGTCTTCTTCTGTTATCACTTCATCGCCAGTATCGCCGTAGAAGCCCACTGCGGAACCGGAGAGAAAAATAGCCGGGGGCTGGTTGCTGCCATGAATCATTTCAACCAGTCGCTGGGTGATACGCCAGCGGCTTTGGCATAAACGCTGCTTTTGCGCCGCCGACCAGCGTTTATCGGCAATGGGCTCACCGGCAAGATTAATCACTGCGTCAAACCCATCCAGTGAGTGGTGTTCATCCAGGCTCTGCCAGAGTGTAACCCTGGGGTCGAGCAACTGCCTGGCCCGCTCAGGGGAACGGGTTACCACGGTAATACTGTGTCCTGTCTCTATCAAAGGAGGAATGAGGTGACGCCCAATCAAACCTGTACCACCAGTCAGCAAAATTTGCATATTCCCTCCAGTGAGCATTAATCAGCCATCGCGCCGCCAGCTCATGCTCATGGACACTGAGTCGGCGTAACGCAGAGCGTGCAGTTTATCTATCTCAACTTCAGCATAAGTGACCCAGTCATGCTGGCGTGCGATATCAAGCACATCCTGAGTTAATTTTTCTAATAATGACAAACCGATGGTTCTCAACGTGCTGGATAACCGCTTTGGTAATAGTCCGGTAATTCAGCGCATCTTTAATATCTTCGCTGTGCCGGGCATTATCGGCTGGATAATGCAGCGTAATATTAATCACGATATCCTGGCGGTTGGCGATTTCTTCCTCTTTGATGCCAATGAAAGTACGTAACATCGTCGTGTCGTG